>APFE030738754.1:83011-131970 GCA_000404065.3 Pinus taeda | reverse complement strand
CCTCTAGCTAGAAAGCCCTTCTTCACCTCAAGCAAAGCTTAGATCACCCAACACTATGAATATACACCAGAAAACCAACAACACTTCTCTATAAGATACAAAGTTCCAGCCTACGGATCTCTATGATGAGGGATCCATATATAGATGATTATAGGGAGGTGAGTCATCTTCTGGGGTCTTGATTAGTGTCTTCTCTCTGATAGTTCATGTTTCCACTTGGAGAATGATGATCTCTTACTTATCCCCGGTCGAAAATAGAGAGGCAAGTGTCAGAGGGGAAGCTTCTAGAAGATTCCATGGTCTTCCACCTCGCATTTTGTCCCTGCCATTTGTCCATTCCCGACCATCGCACCCTACAAAGGAGCAATTTATTATGCATTGCACCTTGTGCACTAGGAAGGTGATATGCATCGCACCCTCTACACTGGGCTTTCAGTATGGTCCAGTTTTGACCATTTATGAGCTGTTTTCAGTGGAGAACTTCTGGTTGATGATGTAATCAGTTGACCTTGTTCCTTTAGGAAGTGAAGCAACACATTTAGGGACTTAGGAGCCCTCAGTTTATGGACATTTATGATTGGGGTTGAAGTGCCCAAAAATGTCTATAACACTCTCTCATTTGGCAATCTCATAAACTATTCATGGATTATGTCTACCAAGAACTGAGTAAAGTTGTAAACTCTAGCTGGAGGCTTGCCTGGTCAAAAAATAGAAAGGAAAGAAAGTATAACCTCATCCACATGCTCATCAGTGGTGTATCCTAAAAAACAAGAGAGCATGGTTATAATTTTTCTGGCTCTCTCAGAGAAAATGGTGGAAGCATATGGAGGACTATCTGTAGGAGTATGAGACTCTTCTATGATGAAAGTTTGAAATATTTGAGCTTTCTTGGGAAGGTCCAACTTTGTGTAGAGTTCAATAAAGTCTTTAATGGAAAGTGGGGTTTCATTTGGGCTTAGCTGGATCTGCAGCATTTGATTTATTGACTCTGCAGTAATGGTTATTAAAACCTATTGGTCAAGGGAGTCTATGGCTCTTTGACTTCAGACATAGCAATCTTGGCAGAAGTGGATGATTTCTGGGAATAGGTGTACATGTGGGAACAAGTATTTGGGCAAATTTGATTCCCATAGGTGAATTTCATCATTTTGGTTCAGGAATTTATCTTTACTCCAACAATGAGGTTTCAATAGGTGGTTAGGGGAAATAGTGTCTTTAATTTGAAAATCTCTGTTAGGCAATGGGAGGTGGTCAATATCCAGGTGAGGGGTCTGCAGTGGTATTACATCCAGAGTGCTTTGGGAAGCCATAATGTGGTTTATTCAACTGAATTAATTTTTCTCTGGCTTTAGGAATAAGGTCAAAAGGTCTAGAACAGTGGGGAGGGAAATTATAGTTTGTAGAAAAGTGATTTTGGATGCACAATAAGGTTTTATTCGATCTAGAAAGTTTTTTTAATTAATTTAATTAATTAGCCTTTTAATAATTACTGTGCATAGCTTAAATTATAGGGTCGTGATGGTTCTTTCAAGAATACCTCGAAGTTGATGTTTTGGTTCATAAACAGGGTTATGTGGTAGTAATAAAGGTTTCTTATGGTTGCAAAAGCTGGTTAAAATGGTTGTGTAAAGGTTCAAGATTTCATAATTGGTTAACAGAGGTTTTTGCATTGAAAATGGGTGAAAATATCAAAAGGGGGATTTTTTGGCCTTTTAACCAACAGAGGTTACATTTTGGCACCATATTTGGTAAATGAATAATGGGTAGTTTTCTTTTACACGGGGAGTCAGTTTTACACCATATCAGATCTCTTTTGGGTGGAGGGCCCAGTACTTTTCATGAGCACACCATATAATGTGGTGCCACCACATAGCGAAACAATGCGGGTTTAATTACAATGAAATGTGATTAATTGAAAAGTAATCACGAGATTTTAATATAATCAATGAGTTAATAAAAGGTGGGGACCATGGGTTATATGGCGGAGGTTTTAACTATACACCAAGGTTTGGTGAGTTAAAAGTATGTTGGGGAATTATAACGTGGGGGACATTAAATACATAAAGTAGGGGTATAGTTTAGGAAATAACTTAGAATAAAGGGGTTTAGTGGGTTTTTAAGGGAAAAAAGGGAAATTACTAAGGGGGAAATGTATTATCTGTGATTGGAATATGTTTCACAGTAGGGAAAGGGGTTTTGGGAAGGGGGAATGATTTTTAAAGGGTAATGTCTAGGGAAATGTGTGAAACAAAGGGAAAAAAGGTCAAACTGAAGGGAAAACGTTTTTACAAGGGGAAATGAAGAGGGAAGGGGTGTTTTGAAACCAAGAAGGGGACAACATTAGGGGATGAAAAGTAATGAAGAGATAATGAGGGGAAATTAATAAATTAAGTATGTGGGGGTCTAGTGAAATGAGGGGAAATTACTAAATAAGCTTTAGTGAATGTCCTTTCCCTTTGACAATTCCTCCTACACATGAAAGATAGGATTAATCATGATGAAAGTTCTTTTGACTTAGCAACCATGTGCACTTGAAAAACTTCTTCTACCTACTGTTTATTTACCCTAGCATTTTCTCTTCATTCATTGGGTGCATTTGAGCTTGCTGACCCTTCATTTCATTTTCTTTTATAACAAACTATCTAATTCTAACCTTACAACTTCCAATGTTTTAGATTAAACTGATGAGGTCATTATTATTCTCTACCTAACTACTGATCTTCCAGGATTAAACAATTTGGCTAGATCTTTATTCTCTATCTATTAACATGAAATTCAAAGCATGAATGAATCAAGTTTTAACTATTTGACCATCATGGACTATGGCATTTTTTAACAAGTTGCATGCAAACTTATTTTACTAAGTGAAGTAAAAAGTAGTGGCATTTTTATTTTTCACACTTCCATAATCTGTTTTAATCTCTTTTTGTGGGGTTCATATTTTATACTTTTTTGATCTTTTTCTTTCTTTTAGTCCTTTGTTTATTCTTTTAGGAATTACCCTCTTTACATTTTTTATTTTTAGTATGGGAAATTTTTTTGCAGAAAACAAAAGTATGTACAATATTACATGACTAACCATAGCCAATTCAAAATTATGAATCCTATTATTATAGGACCCTAACAGTGGCTCCACATGGGGATGGCATTTCCTGGTGAAATGTGAAGAACTTTAAGACCAATATCTGTTGAAACTTTGACTGTGGTTGCCTTGTAACTTCTCCTCTGTGATCTACTTTATTCACACATATGATGGTACACCTTTCAAAGCTTAGGGCCTTCTCTTTGGGCTTCAACCTCAAAAGATTATCATCAAATCCAATCTAAACTTTGCAATGTTATATACAATGAGAAAAGTAAATAAATGAACTAACGTTAATTTGTGGACAACTAATGCTTCAACATTATACCATTGACTGGTCCTCCTAGTAGATCTGTTCCATCTAATTGTCTCAAGAAAATGCATTGTTACCTCTGTAACCATAAATAATATAAGGGCCTTGCCATAGGAAATAAAATTTAGCATGTTTACCCTTTTCTTCTATTCTAGAATCCCATTTGAGTACTTTATCACCTATGTAAAAATCATCAGCTTTGCTTCTCATGTCAAAAATCTTTTTGACTTTATCCTATATCACTTGTGATTTCATGTGTACTTCTTCTCTGGTTTGTTGCAAATGTATTGTCTGATTTATCCTCCTTTGGATATCATTTGGTTCTACTTGCAACTCTTGAATCATTTTCATCACTGGTACTCCTAAAGAAGATGGGAAAACAACATCCATTCCATATACTAGCTAGTAAGGAGATGTACCAATGGATTTTTTGGTACTTAGTCTATCTTCCCATAAGGTATTAACCAACTTTTTGTTCCAACTCTTCTTGTTGTCTTCTAGCAGTTTCTTGATGATATTAACAAGGCTTTTCTTTGAGGATTCTACAAGTCCATTACCTTGAGGGTAATAGGCAGTGGAATGGCCAAGGTTAATGTGATATCTATTACAAAAGTCTACCATTTTCTTAGATTTGAAAGCATATGCATTATCAACAATGATCTTTTGTGGGCATCCAAACCTAGAAAGGATGTTTTTCTCAAGGAATGAAATGATGATAGAGTCTGTGGCTTGTCTAGAAGGGATGGATGCTATCCATTTAGTAAATTAGTCAGTCGCCATCAAAATCCATTTATGTTGGTCTGAGGAGGATGGGTGAATTTATCCAATGAAGTCCAAACCCCATTGTTGAAAAGTCATTTCTGTGGAGATGGGTTTAAGAGGTAATGGTAAGAGTTTCTTTTTACCTTCAAATAAAGGGTGGACCAGTAAAATGGGTGCGCTAGTAAAAGCCTACCTTTAAAATCTTATTAGCAATTTTTTCCAGTATTGGTGTCCTCCACAATCTCATGCATGAAATTCTTGCATAACTCTTTTGACTTCATCTTTTAATAAACAATTCAATAAAATGCCACCATTTTATCTTTCCAAAATAAATCATTGTATATGATACAATATTTCATTGATTTCATTTTCAAAAATCTACCTTTAGTTCTAGGTAAACCAGAAGGAGCATGTAGGTTTAGTAAAACAAATATGATATCTTCATACCACGTTGAATCTATGAAAGCTTCATTGATCTGTGGAGTCGCCATCTCTTCCTGATCATCTAGGGCACCAATGAAAGTTATATCTAAGGCTTGAGAGTTCGATTCATCCATGAGTTTAGTTAACCCTTGGGCTTGGATAAGTTTTGTATGCTTTACTTCTATGTCATATTCCAAATTGGTGGCAATCCATTTGGCTCCTTTTCCTTCAGGCCCATTCTATGTTAAGATGTTCTTTACTACTGAATTTAAAACATATGCAATAATGTGTGAGTGTAAGATGTAAATTATAAAATCTTTAATATATTTCACTAAAGAAAGTGTTTTTTTTCCATTATGTTGTACTTTAGTGTATCATCTCTCAATGATTTGCTGAAAAATGCAATAGGCTGCTCATAACCTTCATCATTCTTTTGCAAAAAGACCGCTGCAATAGTATGTTCTGAAGCAAAATAAAAAATTATAAAATCTTTTTTGAAATCAAGACTTATGAGGACTCATGTTTTAGTAAGGGCTTCTTTGATTGCCTCAAAATATTGTTTAAACTCTACTATCCACTTAAGTACTGAATCTTTCTCTAACATGTTATTTAATTCTCTAATTAATTATGCCAAGTTATAAATGAATCTTCTAAGAAAATTTATTTTACCTAAGAAAGATTGTAATTCTTTGATGTTTCTAGGGTGGCTGATGTTTAGGATTGCCTCTATTCTAGCTAGATCTATTCTAATTCCATATTTTGATATTATGTGTCCCATGGGTTTACCTTCTTCTAGCCCAAAGAGTGTCTTTTTGGGATTCAAGGAAATACCAAATTTTATACATTTAATAAAAACTCTTCTTAGGTGATCTAGATGTTCACTATCTAATTTGGAAAACACTATGATGTCATCTTGGTAAACAACTAGAAAATCATGGATTTCTTTTGCAAAATCTATGTCCATTGATCTTTGGAATGTTGCTCCAGCATTCATTAATCCAAAAGGCATCTTTAAATACATGAAAGCACCCTAGGGAGTGGTAAATGAAGTCTTTGCTTGATCCTCTGGTTGAACTAAGATTTGGTTGTGTCCAGAGAATCCATCAAGCAATGAAATTCTGGATGACCCTACTATCCTCCGGAGCATGTGGTCCATTTTAGGGAGGGGATAGTTATCTTTTAGTGATACTTTGTTCAAGTTTCTGAAATCAAAACGGAGTTTGATTTCACTTGTTTTCTTTCTAGTAGTGAATAAATTAGGTACCCAATTTGAATATCTAATTGGTGCTATGATTTGTGCATAATACATCCTTTTTACTTCTTTTCCAATTAATGGCATAAGAACTGGATTAATTCTCCTAAGGTTTTGTTTAAAGGGTTTTTGATCTTCTTTGATGGGTATCTTATGTTGAATAATGCTGGTATAATAATACTTGAGGTCTTCATAACTCCAGGCAAAGACATCTAGATATTCTTTAAACAGAATTATGTATTTCAACTTTTCATCTCGAGGTAATGCTTCGATATTTGATAAACTTGCGTTTTTCTTTTGTTCCTATGTTACATTCTTCTATGTCTTATCTTAAAGGCTCCATTTTGGTTTTCTGGCTACATAATTTGAATCAAACAAATATTCTAATGGGACTAATCCCTTAGGCAAAAAGTTATTTTTAAGGTTTAAAATCTCATAATCATCATTGATTATTTCTTTTGTTTCTACTTTTTCTAAGTTATCTATTTCTACTTTAGTGAATTTAGTGGGTTTATCTACATCTAAAGCATTTATATCTATCTCACTTGATGATGTTATCTACTGTACAATTAGTATCTATGTTACAGTTTTGGAATTCTTCCTCAGCATTCATGAAATCACAGATTTGAGAATCTTGTGAAAAAATCTGCCAATATTTTAGATTATCAGGTATAACAGGTTTGTGTGTTACTTCAGCAGTGTACTGGTGGTTGGGTTGAAAAGGTAATTTTCAAGTTCTTGCAAAAGTAGCCAAAATGTGAGCCTGCATGTTCTGTTTTCTAAGATTAAAGCTTCATACTTTGCCATGTTGTTTGTGCATTTAAAGTTTAATCTAAAGGCATGACCTCCAGAATGATTATTTTCCATGTTATGAATCCAAACACCTGCACTTGCTCCTAATCTATTTACAGAGCCATCAAAATCTAAATGCCATAGAGACTCATGTGCTATGTTTTCACTATCAAGTGCTTTGTATTTTTCTTCTACAGTTATGATTTCAGTTTTGCCATTGTCTGAATTATACAAGATAACTGAGTCCATATCAGAATGCATGGAGTATATAGGGTAATTTTGTGGTTTTTCTGAACTACTTACCATGTTTTTCATCAAGGTTTCTCTGTCAATCTTTCTTTGCTGACCAAATACAGATATGGTAGCATATGACACATCTAACTATAGAGATCTCTACAATTTTTCTCCCCATGAGTGAGATAATAACATTCCATACTAGGGTGGGATATCAACAACTACTTTGTCCATAGCAATAATCTTTGCTTAGCACTAGACTAGAGTCACACACAAATCTTTAATTAGGCCAAGGCATTTGACTTGGCTAGAATCAAAGGAAAACAGGTCCTTGTAGGGTCTGGTGATATCTAAATTTAATCTTTCCATGATTTCTTTAGGCATTAGGTTATGAGATTCCCCTGAATCTAGAATAACATTATGTAAGATTTTATCATGAACATTTAAGCTAATGTAGAATGGGGGAATACCCCCTTATTGATGTTTTCCATTTACTTCTGGACCAAATAATAACTTAGGTTGATCATCATTAAGGTTTACAGCATCTTCGCCTTCACTTATGTTTAGTGTTTTAGTGCTTTGTGCTTTGTATGATTCATTTTTCACCAGCTCTGTCAAAGGAACTGATATTTTCAACTTGGCTATCTTAGTCTTAATGTTGAATGGTAATTGAGTTTTCCCTGTTTGTATGAGATCTTCCTTAGCTATTGTGGTCTATGTACTTTTATCTTCTTTATCAGTACTTGACAACTCAGATTGTGTACCACCAATTCTGTTTTGAATTTTCTTATTTGGAATAGTTTGAGTAACAGTTGAAGTTTGAGTTTCAGGTGAAGTTATGTCTACAATTTTTGGGTTGGAAGTCTCCTGAGTTCCTCCAAGGATAATTTGTAGAAGTTCGGTCACAGGAGCTTCCTCTATTTTTTTAGTTTTGGTTTGGACTACTTTCTTAGTGGCAATTTCTGTATTATTTTTGCTTCTAAGGCTATTCTTCTTGTGAACTTCATAGATAGCGAATTCATAGACTTGTTTGTAGTAAAAGGAGTCTCCATATTCTAATTGTAATTGTTGTAACATGTACAATTCCTGTTCTTACCGAGTAACAAAAACAACATCTTCGTTTCTAATCCCTAATAGGTTTATATGGGTGTCCTCCTCTTCTTCATGGTTTTGTGAGCCTTCAACATAATTTTCTTGGAAAGGTGGTCTAACCTATTCATCAAGTATAACATCCCTTGTTTTTCTAGTATTAGGATTTTTCCTAAAGTTGGGGTTTCTTATTGGGGGTCCTTGTTGATTTTCCCAGTGAGTTTTTCTTTACATATTTTCTAATCTATCTATTATCGTTTCTACACTTTTAGCTAAACTATCTATCTTACCATTTGAAGTGGATGGTTCCTCTTTAAATGGAACTCTTTTCTCATTTCTTATCCTAGATTTCTTAGGTAATAAATTGGTTTCTACACTAACAACATTACTTTGCATCTGTTCCAATGTTTCAGGGTTTCTTTCTCTCAATTGGTAAGACATATTAATGTCAAAACCATCAAGAAATTTTATTAGTGCTAATTGCAGTGGAGGTTTGATATTTGTAGGGATTGCATTATAGATACTGTTGAGCCTAGTACAATAGTCCTAAATAGTTTCATTAGGATCTCTTCTAATGTTTTCATATTCCGACCATATTTGTAAAGGGTTTTTCTTTATTTCCCATCTATCGATAAACAATATATGGAAAGCAACTAAATCAACAATATGTTTAGTAGGTAAACCTTTAAACCATTTTTTGACATCTCCTGCTAGTGTTTGGGAAAATAACCTCATTTTTACATCAAACTCATCAATCTCATGTAACTCAAAATAATCAGTCATTTTATTCACATGTTGTTTGGAAGTATACTAACCAGTAGCATCGAGCAAAAAGATTACTTTGGTAGTCTTGGGGAATGGCATGTAGTTGAGCTGGTAAGACCGAAGGTGCATATTTTTCTACCATGTCTAAGGCTTTGGTTTCACTGGGGGGTAAAGTAGTGATGCTTGAAGAAGAACTTGAGATGGCTATAGATGAACTAGATGAACTTGAGATGTTTGGTTGGATAGGAAGTTGAGGAATGAATGGTTTAGGGGAATGAAATGTTGTGGATATTCTGGTTGAGGTGGTAATAAATGAAGTTGTATTTACAGTTTTTGAAGGGTCTGTAGAAATTTTAGGGGTAGCGGCAGTTAGGGCAACTAATTCAACTAATTGTTGAAGATAGGCTTTGTTTATATGCCTTAACAAAGTTGACTTTAAAACTTCTAGTTTACAAAAAGTATCCAAAACATGTTGATCTAAATCAGGATGTATACGAACCTTTTTTGATTCAATAAATTGAATAAAATTGGGGTCTATTACAGTATCATGAATTGAATTTTTAGATTTGGTACGAAACAAAGAAACCTCAAATGATAAATCAAATTGAATATCCTCTAAACTTTATAACTCTTTAGGGAGTGAATATTCTTTAATTAACTGACTACTACTTCCTTGAGTTTCTACCTTTTTTGGTTTTCTTAAAATTCTCTCACGATCATCAACTATTATAGCAAGGTTTGGATCTCGATGTGCCCTGGTATAGTGTGTTCTTTTGGAAGACATAATTTTATTTTTTTTTTAATTTTTTAATGAAATTTTTTAACAACTCTAAAATGACCTTAAGGTGCAAAAGATGAGATTTAAGATTTCCTTTAATTTTTATTAAACCGAGGATTGTTCCCCAGTGTGGTCACGACTATGTTATCACTCTAAAATTTCCCTAGAGTTGTTATCTTGTGTCAAAAGAAATATTCGAGGTAACCACAAACCTACTTTTGAGATTAGGACCTAACCTTCCTAATGCTCAGAGAGGGCTCTCTCTTTATGATTTAGCTTTGTTGAGTTAATTTATTTTAGGCTAGTTATTTAAGCTTTGATTGGGTTTTGATTTTGATTTGGTGGTGGAATCACTGACTTAGATGGATAGAGGGATGTCCTTTACCATTGGGCTATGGGGTCAAGTGTCAAGAAAACATGACTGAATCAAGTTCTAAATATAGTGTTTACAAGGAAAGGTAGCTGAGTAAATTCAGGTCTTTTAGGTTGGAGGGTGAAATGGTTTTCAGTCGGGTTCAAGAAGTAATTAAGAGTTCCTCGACCCGGATAATGAGGGAAATGATAGAGGTCAATCGAAACTAGGGAGCAATGAAGGATTCCCTACTCTGGATATCAGAAGAAAACATTCAAATGAATAACTATTCATGATAAAGTGTACTTAAACAAATTCTGTAATAATATTCCAGTTATTTCATTCAATTTAGATAACATGCAAGTATGTGAAACACTTAAGAAGATAACAATTTGACAAACATCAACTACTTCAATGAAGTGGCCCAACACATCAATCCTGTAATGCAATTCCTTTATTACTCGGTCCATTCTATTGACTTGAAAAATGGTACAGTGAACCCTTAGGTTTCAGATCAATACAAATACATAATTTTTTTAGAAATCCACCCTCTATACTTCGAATTATGAAGTATTTATACAAAAACATATTACAAAATATCCCAAACTATTTTGGGAATTATTCATGGAGAAAGAAAATTCTTCATGCAAGAAGATAGAGACAGATATGTAACTGCTGCAAGATGTCCATGTTTATTTGGCTCTACTGTCAGATCTTTTGCTATTTTTTTTCCTTTGTTGTTGCTTTACGTTGGTTGTGCTTTTACTTTGCCTTTTGACAGATACTCCTTCATCTGATACTCTTTGACTAAGCTGACCTGTTGCTTTTCTTTCACTTCTCTGTATCCACTTCTTACCTTGCATCTTCACAGTAAATCATTTAATTATCCCCAAGTCTCTGTATTTGGTAATTTAGTATTTACCATTCTCCTGTAGAATTCATCAGCTTCTATGTATTTTGCAAAGGTGGGCTTGTTTACAAAAATATGTTTTACCTCATGTTGGAGCTAAAAGAGGTTCTCAAAAGTTTGGTAAAGACCCTTTCTGGTAGGCATCCCTTTCATAGAAGAACTGTTGGCTTGTTCCCTTGCTACTTCTCTTATTTTCCTATTATAGCCTTCATGTGGCATTACCCTATAATTTATTACCAATGGATTTGGCAGACCTTTCTGCCTCAAAGCATTAAATTTAAAGATGAACCTACCTATAGCTAGCTCCATGGTTTGGCATTTGTCCTCAAGTTGCATCATCAAGTTCCTCTTAGTGACTATTTTTTTCACCTTATTTATAGTGCGAATCCTGTCAGCTATGTCAAGCTCCTGCAATTCATATTTATTCTTTTAGTTAAGGAATTGGATTATTCCTGAAGCTTCTTCTGGAATATTTCCAAGTTTTCCCTTAACTCTTTGAATTGTTTCACTAGCTTCTTTGACTAAATCATTTTGTTCAAATATAACTTGTATAGGTGGCCAAATATCATTGATAGAGTCAATGATATTGGCCCATAGTTTTTCTTTTGCTTGGGAAAGTGGCTCCTTCAATGTTAATTCTTTTTCCAAGTTCTTTATCCTCTCAGTCAACCTATTTGACTTCTGTACTTCATTTTTATGCATAATTTGAGCCAGTTTATTCTCATCCTCTAGACTCCTTATATGTTATTTAAGTTTATTTATTTCAATGGTCGGAATGTACATGTCCTCCATGGCTTTGACCAGTTTACTTGCTTCATCACTTGGATGAGTTGCTACTATTTTTGAACCTGTTGTTGATGTAGTTGTTGTTGCAGCTGGGAGTGTTATAGATAATGGAGCTGTTGGGGCCAATGAAGCTGCCAAAGTTCAAGGAACTTCTATAGTAACTGTAGGGATAGCAGTGGCAGTAGATGTCTCAAGGCTGGCTTGTTTCAGATATATTAAATTGTCCAATTCACTCTCCAATCCTTTCAATTGAAAATTTAATTGAAGAATTAGACCCATCATTTACTCTTGTTAGGTTTGGCTCTTTAGGACCTCCTTGGTTTGTGGATGTTCAGAAGGAGGCAACTTCAGTTGTTTCTTCAAAGCAACAATATTGTCATTTTTCTTCTTTATTAGTTTTTCTTCTCCCTTGATGCCACTTGGATTATATCCAATATCAATCACCAAGTCTTCCAGTGACTTGATTCTATTATCCTTGGCCTGTGAGGATGCCATTTCTAACCTAAATTGTGCTGTCATTATGTCCATAGAGCTTTGAAGTTTCTACATAGTCATTGCTTTGTTAGTCATTATGGAGTAAATCATTTCACCTGCCTGCTTATGGAATTTGATTTGATCAATAGGGTGAACATCCCTGGCCAAAACTTCAAACCCTGTCTTCCTGTAGTCTATTGATGATCTAGGCTGCTAGACTGTAGGCTGAATAAAGGTCATTTGCATGCTACCAATTTTAATGTCAAAGGCTGACATTAATCTATTTTTATTTGTAGGTGTCTATTTGAAGTACTAGGCATACGTTTCATCCTTTAATGCCTCATTCCCCAAATTGATTTCTTTGTACTTCTCTTTTATATATTTCTCTTTATCCACTAGTTTGTTGGATAAAGAGACTTCAATACTAAGCTGTTTTTCAATGATTTGAGTATTTGAGGTGGAAGGATGATGATTTTCCTCTGAAACTATTGGAAATTTGCTCTTTCCAACCATTGTGTCAGTATCAGTGATTTCAACTGTCTCAATGGTGTCTTCTTGCTTAGTTACAGGATTAAGCTTGGGCTTCTTCCTGTAACTGATTGCAAACCTATCATTTGTAGTATCCATCCCAGAGCTAGAACCTTCTTCCCTGGTTCTTTTTACATTTCTGTCTTGCATGGCTGGAGTCTATAGAATGGGACTAATACCAATCTGTTCCTGTAGGGTTGGTACCTGCAGAAAGAAACTAATGTGTATCTTGCTTTCCACATCTATCAAGGTATTTTCGGCATCTATTAATGTATTCTCAAACCGCTCTGGCTAGTTGGCATATCTTTCAATATCTGGCCTGGACTCATGCATAAAAGGGCTTAATTTGAAATTGAGCCTTAAATTTTTTATGACTCCATTAGGGTCATACTGCCACATAAAACTGCTATTGAAGTTCATTTGTTGTAATATTTTCTTTGCTTATTGTCCACCTTCCCTATTATTAAAAATAAAAGGCCCTAATTAGGTTTTGATCTTGAACTAAGTCTTCTTCTTAGCTGATGAAAAATTGACCTCATCTAAGTTTATGATTTGCTTGAAATACTCTAATGCAAATATCCTCATGCAGAGGTATTTGGGAAGCTTGTAAGGGGTGAGCTGGTATCCAGATATCCTGATTTCTGTGTGGTCCTAGTATAAATACTAGTTTCCCACTATAACATTTTTAGACAACTGCAAAACTCTCTTAATCTCATCATTGATCCTGGGTTGATAGCTACTGGTTAGCATGTTTACAACTAGATGAACAAATGAATCAATGAACTCATTATAACTAAAAACAGTGGAGTATCTTTGGATTAATCTGTCCAAAAGATGACAGATCTTGGATGGCCCTTAGTGTCTAACTTTTGGACGTTGATTGGAAACTTGTCTGACTGAAAATATGGGAACATGAGAAACAATATTGATGAGTATTTGAATACTCTCTCATTTGGCAATTTGATAAACTATTCATGGATTATGTCTGCCAAGAACCGAGCAAAGTTGTAAACTATAGATGGAGGCTCGCCTGGGCAAAAAATAGAAACGAAAGCAAGTATAACCTCATCCACATGCTCATCAGTGGTTTATCCTAGAATACAAGAGAGCATGGTTATAATTTTTCTAGCTCTCTTAGAGAAAATTGTGGAAGCATATGCACGACTATTTGTAGGAGTATGAGACTCTTATATGATGAAAGTATGAAAGATTTGAGATTTCTTGGGAAGGTCCAGCTTTGTGTAGAGTTCAAGTAAGGCTTCAATGGAAAGTGGGGTCTCATTTGGGCTTGGCTGGATCTGTAGCATTTGATTTATTGACTTTGCATTAATGGTGAATAAAACCTATTAGTGAGGGGAGACTATGGATCTTTGACTTGGGACATAGCAAGCTTGGTAGAAGTGGATGATTTTTGGGAATAGGTGTACCTTTGGGAACAAGTGTTTGGGAAAATTTTATTCCGATAGGTGAATGTCATCATTTTGGTTTAGGAATTTATCTTTACTCCAATAGTGCAGTTTTAGTAGGTGACTAGGGGAAACAGTGTCTTTGATTTGAAAATCTCTATCGGCTAATGGGAGGTGGTCAATATCCAGGTGAGGGTTTGGCAGTGGTCTTGCACCCAGAGTGCTTTCGGAAGCCATAATGTGGTTTATTAAACTAAATTTCTTTTTCTCTAGACTTAGGAGTAAGGTCAGAAGCTCTAGAATAGTGGGGAGGGTAATTACAGTCTGTAGAAAAGGGCTTTTGAATGCACATTAAGGTTTCCTTCAGTCTAGCAAAGTTTTTTAATTAATTTAATTAATTAACCTTTTAATAATTACTGTGCATAGCTTAAATTATAGGGTCGTTATGGTTCTTTCAAGAATACCTGGAAATTGACGATTTGGTGCGCAACCATGGTTTTGTGGTAGCAGTAGAGGTTTCTAAGGCTTTCATTGTCTATTTACTGCTTCAATTTGGTATCTACAGTGTCTTTTGGTTGCAAAAGGTGGTTAAAAAGGTTTTGCAGAGGTTCAAGGTTTCAGAATTGGTTAACATAGGTTTTTGCAGCGAAAATGAGTGAAAATAGAAAAATGGGGCGTTTTTGGCCTTTTAACCAACAAGGGTTACATTTTGGTGCGAGATTTGGTAAATGAACAGTGGGTAGTTTTCTTTTACGTAGGTAGGTGGTTTTACGCCATATCACACCGCTTTTGTGTGGAGGGTGGTATTTTTCATGAGCATGCGATTTAACGTGATGTCACCACGTAGCGAAACAATGCTCGGCCAAAACTACGAATCTCACGTGCTTTTGTACCTTTAACTGTCAGATGATGAAACTACACAATATGGATATGCGCCACTGGATTTGGAGGTGGGAGATCAAAGGGCTATCGTGCGGCGAAGTTGCATGGATAGAGGTGGGATATGGTTGGCAGGTTTAATTACAATGAAATGTGACTAATTAAAAAGTAATCATGGGATTTTTATATAAGAAATCAGTTAATAAAAGGTGGGGACCATGGGTTATATGGCAGAGGTTTTAACTATACACCAAGGTTTGGTGAGTGAAAAGGGTGTCGGGGAATTATAACGTGGGGGACTTTAAATACATAAAGCGGGGGTATACTTTAGGAAATAACTTAAGATAAAGGGGTTTAGCGGGTTTTTAAGGGAAAAAAGGGAAATTACTAAGGGGGAAATGTATTATCTGTGATGGGAATGTGTTTCACACTAGGGAAAGGGGTTTTGGGAAGGGGGGAAGATTTTTAAAGGGTAATGTCTAGGGAAATGTGTGAAACCAAGGGAAAAAAGGTCAAACTAAAGGGAATGGTTTTTAGAAGGGGAAATGAAGAGGGAAGGGGTGCATTGGAACCAAGAAGGGGACAACATTAGGGGATAAAAATTAATGAAGGGATAATGAGGGGAAGTTAATAAACTAATTATGTGGGGGTCTAGTGAAATGGGGGAAAATTAGTAAATAAGCTTTAGTGACTTTCCTTTCTCTTTGACAATTCCTCTTGCACATGAAAAATAGGTTTAAGCATGATGAAAGTGCTTTTGACTTAGCAACGTTGTGCGCTAGAAAAACTTCTTGTACCTACCCTTTATTTACCCTAGCATTTTCTCTTCATTCATTGGGTGCATTTGAGCTTGCTGGCCCTTCATTTCTTTTGCTTTGATAAACAAACTATCTAATTCTAACCTTATAAATTCCAATGGCTCAGATTAAATTAATGAGGTCATTATTATTGTCTACCTAACTACTGATCTGCCAAGATTAAACAATTTGGCTAGATCTTTATTCTCTATCTATTAACATGAAATTTAAAGCATGAATGAATCAAGTTTAATCTATTTGACCATCATGGACTGTGGTGTTTTTTGACAAGTTTCACACAATATTATTTTACTAAGTAAAGTAAAAGGTAAGCGCATTTGAATTTGCACACTTTCATGATCTATTTTCAAAGCTCAAGGCCTTCGCTTCGGGATTCAACCTGAAAACATTATCATCGAATCCAATGTAAACTTTGCAATTTTATATACAATGAGCAAAGTAAAAAAAAGAACTAATGTTAATATGTGGACAGGTAATGCTTCAACATTCTACCATTGACTGGTACTCATGGTAGATATGTTCCATCTAACTGACTCAAGAAAAATGTATTGTTAGCTGTGTAACCATAAATGATATAAGAGCCTTGCCATAGGAAATCAAATTTAGAATGTTTACCTTCTCTTCTCTTCTAGAATCCCATTTGATTACTTTATCACCTATGTAAAAATCATCAGCTTTGGTTTTCTTGTCAAAAATATTTTTTATTTTATGCTGGATCACTTGTGATTTGACATAGACTTCTTCTCTGGTTTGCTGCAAATGTATTGTCTGATTTATCCTCCTTTGGATGTCATTTGGTTCTACTTGCAACTCTTGAACCATTTTCATCACTGGTACTCTAAAAGAAGATGGAAAAATAGCATCCATTCCATATACCAGCTGGTAAGGAGATGTACCAATGGATTTTTTGGTAGTTAGTCTATCTGCCCATGAGGCATTAACTAACTTTTTGTTCCAACTCTTCTTGTTGTCTTCTAGTAGTTTCTTGATGATATTAACAAGGCTTTTGTTTGAGTATTCTACAAGTCCATTACCTTGAGGGTAATAGGAAGTGGAATGGCCAAGGGTAATGTGATATTTGTTACAAAATTCTACCATTTTCTTGGCTTAGAAAGCAGCTGCATTATCAGTAATGATCTTTTGTGGGAATCCAAACCTGAAAGTATGTTTTTCTCAGGGAATGAAATGCTGACAGAGTCTGTGGCTTGTCTAGAAGGGATGGCTTCTATCCATTTATTAAAGTATTCAGTGGTTGTCAAAATCCATTTATGTTGGGTTGAGGAGGATGGGTGAATTTCCCCAATGAAGTCCGAATCCCATTGTTGAAAAGGAATTTCTGTGGAGATGGGTTTGAGAGGTAATAGTAAGAGTTTCCTTTTGCCTTCGAATAAAGGGTGGGCCAATAAAAACCTGCCCTTAAAATCTTATCAGTAGTTGTTTTCTAGTATAGGTGTCCTCCACAATCTCCTTCATGAAATTCTTGCATAACTTTATCATTTTCATCTTTTGATTAATAATTCAATAAAATGCCGCCACTATCTTTCCAAAATAAAGTCTTGTCTGTGACACAATATTTCATTAATTTCATTTTCAAAAATCTACCTTTAGTTCTAGGTAAACCAGGAGGAGCTTGTAGGTTTAGTAAAACAAATATGATATTTGCATACCATGTTGAATTTATGAAAGCTTCACTAATCTGTGGAGTCACGATCTCTTCTTGATCATCTAGGGCACCAATGAAATTTATATCTAAGGCCTGACAGTTCGATTCACCCATGAGTTTAGATAAACCTTGGCCTTTCATAATTTTGTATGATTTATTTCTATGCCATATTCCAAAATGGTGGCAATCCATTTGCCTCTCTTTCCTTCAGGCCCATTTTGTGTTAAGATGTACTTTACTACTAAATTTGGAACATATGCAATAATGTGTGAGGATAAGATGTACTCTCTAAAACCTTTAATAGCTTTCACTAAAGAAAGTGCTTATTTTTCCATTATGTTGTACTTTAGTGTAGCATCTCTCAAAGATTTGCTAAAAAATGCAATAGGCTACTCATAACCTTGATCATTATTTTGCAACAAGATTGTTGCAATAATATGTTCTAAAGCAAAAGAAAAAATTATAAAATCTTTTTTGAAATCAGGACTTATGAGGACTGGTGTTCTAGTAAGGGCTTCTTTCATTGCCTCAAAAGATTGTTTGGCCTCTACTATCCACTTAAGTGTTGAATCTCTTTTTGACATGTTATTTAATTCTCTGATTAATTCTACCAAGTTAGAAATGAATCTTCTAAGAAAAAATATTTTACCTAAGAATGATTGTAATTCTTTGATATTTCTAGGGTGGCTAATGTTTAGGATTGCCTCTATTCTAGCTAGATCTATTCTAATTCCATATTTTGATATTATGTGTCCCAAGAGTTTACCTTCTTCTAGCCTAAATAGTGTCTTTTTGGGATTCAAGTAAATACCAAATTTTCTACATTTAATAAAAACTCTTCTTAGGTGATCTAGATGTTCACTATCTGATTTGGAAAACACTATGATGTCATCTTGGTAAACAACTAGAAAACCATGGATTTATTTTGCAAAAGATATGTCCATTATTCTTTGGAATGTTTCTCTAGCATTCATTAATCCAAAAGGCATCTTTAAATACATGAAAGTATCCCACGGAGTGGTAAATGCAGCCTTTGATTGATCCTTTGGTTGAACTAAGATTTGGTTGTGTCTAGAGAATCCATCAAGCAATGAAATTCTGGATGACCCTACTATCCTTTGGAGAATGTGGTCCATTTTAGGGAGGGGATAGTTATCTTTTAGTGATACCTTGTTCAAGTTTTTGAAATCAACACAAAGTCTGATTTCTCCTATTTTCTTTCTAGTAGTGACTAAATTAGATACCCAATCTGAATATCTAATTGGTGTTATGATTTGTGCATCATACATCCTTTTTACTTCTTTTTCAATTAATGGCATAAGAATTGGATTGATTCTCCTAAGATTTTGTTTAAAGTGTTTCTGATCTTCTTTGATGGGTCTTATGTTGAATAATGATAGTATCATAAGACTTGAGGTCTTCATAACTCCAAAAATAGACATCTTGAAATTCTTTAAACACACTTATGTATTTGAGCTTTTCATATGGAGGAAATGCTTTGGATATTTTGATAAGCTTGGTTTTTTCTTATTCTCCTAGGTTACATTCTTTTATGCCTAATCCTAAAGGATCAATTTTTGGTTTTCTGGCTACATAATTTGAATCAAACAAATCTTCTAATGGGACTAATCCCTTAGGAAAAAAGTTATTTTTAAGGTTTAAAATCTCATAATCATCAATGATGATTTCTTCTATTTCTACTTTTTCTAAGTTATTTATTTCTACTTTAGTGAATTTAGTTGGTTTATCTACGTCTAAAGCATTTATATCTATCTCAATATTTATGATGTTATCTACTGTACAATCAGTATCTATATTACGGTTTTGGAATTCTCCCTCAACATTCATGAAATCATAGATTTGAGAGTCTTGTGAAAAAAGATGCCAATATTTCAAATTATCAAGTGTAACAAATCTCTGTTTTACTTCAGCAGTGTACTGGTGGTTAGGCTGAAAAGGTAATTTGCAAGTGCTAGCAAAAGTAACCAAACTATGAGATTGCATGTTCTGTTTCCTAGGAATAGCAGCAAAATCAGTTTCAAGAAGTTCCTTAATCAGATCTAGAACTGTCTCTCTGTATTGGCTAAGTTTAGGATTATTCACAAAATATTCTCCTTTAATTTGTTTTATGATCAATTCAGAGTCCCCCATGACAGAAACTCTCTTGGCTCCATGTTTTCTTACAATTTGAAGTCCTAAGATTAAAGCTTCATACTCTGCCATGTTGTTCATGCATTTTAAGTTTAATCTAAAGGCATGACCTTCAGAATGATTATTTTCCATGTTATGAATCCAAACTCCTGCACCTACTCCTAATCTATTTACAGAGCCATCAAAATATAAATCTCATAGAGACTCATTTGTTATGTTTTCACTATCAGGTCCTTTGTATTTTTCTTCTACAACTGTGATTTCATTTTTGCCATTATCTGAATTATACAAGATAAATGAGTCCATATCAAAATGCATGGAGTATATATGGTAATTATGTGGTTTTTCTGAACTACTTACCATGCATTTCATCAAGGTTTCTCTGTAAATCTTTCTTTCCTGTCCAAATACAAAGATGGTAGCATATGACATGTCTAACTGTAGAGATCCCTGCAATTTTTCTCCCCATGAACGAGATAATAGCATTCCATACTTGGGTGGTATATCAAAAACTACTATGTCCATAACAATACTCTTTGATGGGCACTGGACTAGAGTCACACACAAATGTTTAATGAGGCCAAGGAATTTGACATGGCTAGAATCAAAGGAAAACAGGTCCTTTTAGGGTCTGGTGATATCTAGATTTAATCTATCCATGATTTCTTTTGGCATTAGGTTATGGGATACCCCTGAATCTAGAATAGCATTATGTAATATTTTATCATGAACATTTAAGCTAATGTAGAATGGGGGAATACTCCCTTGTTGATGTTTTCCATTTACTTCTGTACCAAAATAATAACTCATGTTGATCATCATTAAGATTTACAACATCTTCGCCTTCACCTATGTTGAGTGTTTATGTGATTTGTGCTTTGTATGATTCATTTTTCACCAACTCTGTCAAAGGAACTGATATTTTCAACTTGGATATCTCAGCCTTAATGTTGAATGTGTTTGAGTTTTTCCTATTTGTATGAGATCTTCCTTAGAAATTGTGGTGTATGTAGTTTTATCTTCTTTATCAATAGTTGGCAACTCAGTTTGTGTACCATCAATTTTGTTTTGAATTTTCTTATTTGGATCAGTTTGAGTAACAATTGGTGTTTGAGTTTCAGTTGAAGTTATGTCTACAATTTTTGGTTGGAAGTCTCCTGGGCTCCACTAGGGAGAATTTGTAGAAATTTGGTCACAGGAGTTTCTACTATTTTTTTAGTTTGGGTTTGGATTGATTCCATAGTGGTAACATCTGTATTCTTTTTTCTTCTAAGGCTATGCTTCTTGTGAAATTCATAGATAGCATATTCATAACCTTGTTTGTAGTCAAAGGACTCTCCAGATTCTAATTATAATTGTTGTAACATGTACAATTCATGTTCTTCCTGAGTAAGAAAAACAACATCTTTGTTTTTAATCCCTAATAGGTATATCTGGGTGTCCTCTTCTTCATGGTTTTGTGAACGTTTAGCATAATTTTCTTGGAAAGGTGGTCTAACATGCTGATCATGTATAGCATCTCTTGTTTTTACAGTATTAGGATTTTTCCTAAAGTTGGGGTTTCTTATTGGGGGTCCTTGTTGATTTTCCCACTGAGTTTTTCTTTCCATGTTTTCTGATCTATCCATTATCCTTTCTACACTTTTAGCTGAAATATCTATCTTACCATCTAAAGTGGATGGTTCCTCTTTAATGGTAACTCTTTTCTCATTTGTCATCTTAGCTTTCTTAGCTAATAAATTTGCTTCTACACTAACAACATTACTTTGCATAATTTCCAATGTTTTAGGGTTTCTTTCTCTCAATTGGTAAGAAATATCAGTGTCAAAACCATCAGGAAATTTGATTAGTGCTAATCCTGGTGGAGGTTTGATATTTGTATGGATTGCATTATAGATACTATTGAACCTAGTACAATAGTCCTGAATAGATTCATTAGGAGCTCTTCTAATGTTTTCATATTCAGAAAATATCTGTAAATGGTTTTTCTTTCTTTCCCATCTATCGGTAAACAATCTATGGAAATCAGCTAAATCACCAATATGATTAGCAGGTAAACATTTAAACCATTTTTTGACATCTCCTGCTAGTGTTTGCGAAAATAACCTCATTTGTACATCAGACTCATCAATCTCTTGTAACTCAAAATAATTAGTCATTTTATTCAAATGTTGTTGGGCAGTATACTCACCAGTGGCATCAAACATAAAGATTTTACTTTGGTAGTCTTGGGGTGTGGCATGTAGTTGAACTGGTAAGACCAAAGGTGCATATCTGTCTGCCATGGCTAAGGATTTGGTTTGACTGGGGCATAAAGTAGTAGTGCTTGAAGAAGGACTTGATATGGTTGTAGATGAACTAGATGAACTTGAGATGTTTGGTTGGAAAGGAAGTTGAGGAATGAATGGTTTAGGGGAATGAATTGTGGTGGATATTATGGGTGAGGTGGTATTAAATGAAATATTTATAGTTTTTTAAGACTATGTAGAAATTTTAGGGGTAGCAACAGTTGGGGCAGCAAATTCAACTGATTGTTGAAGATAGGCTTCGTCTATATGCCTTATCAAAGTTGAGGTTAAAGCTTCTAGTTTATCAATAGTATCCAAACCATGTTGATCTAAATCAAGATGTATAGGAACCTTTTTTGAATCAATAAATTGAATAAAATTAGGGTCTATTACAATTTCATGAATTGAATTTTCAAATTTGGTACGAAACAAAGAAAGCTCAAATGATAAATCAAATTGAATATCCTCTAAACTTGATAACTCTTTAGGGATTGAATTTGATTTAATTAACTCACTACTACTTCCTTGAGTTTCTACCTTTTTTGGTTTTCTTAATATTCTGTGAGGATCATCAACTATTATAGGAGGGTTTGGATCTGGATGTGCCCTGGTATAGTGCATTCTTTTGGAAGCCAGAATTTTTTATTTTTTAATGAAACATTTTAACAACTCTAAAATGACCTTAAGGTGCAAAAGATGAGATTTAAGATTTCCTTTTTGTATTAAACTGAGGACTATTCCCAAGTATGGTCGCCACTATGTTATCACTCTAAAATTTCCCTAGAGTTGTTATCTTGTGTTAAAATAAATGTTAGAGGTAACCACAAACATACTTTTGAGATCAAGATCTAGCCTTGCTAATGCTCAGATATGTGCCTCTCTTTATGATTTAACTTTTTTGAGTTAACTGATTTTAGGTTAGTTATTTAAGCTTTGATTGTGTTTTGATTTTGATTTGGTGGTAGAATCACTGGCTTAGATGGATAGAGGGATGTCCTTTACCATTGGGCTATGGGGTCAAGTGTCAATAAAACATGATTGAATCAATTTCTAAAGATAATGTTTATAGAGCAAGGTAGTTGAGTAAATTCGAGTCTTTTGGGCTGGAGGGTGAAGTGGTTTTCAATCGGGTTCAATGAGAAATTAAGGGTTCCTCAAACCAGATAATGAGGGAAATGGTAGAGGTCAATCAAAACTAGGGTGCAATGAAGGATTCCCTACTCTGGATATGAGAAGAAAACATTAAAATGAATAATTGTTTAGGACAGAGTGTACTTAAACAAATTCTGTAATAATAGTCTAGTTATTTCATTCAATTTAGATAACATGCAAGTATGTGAAACACTTAAGAAGATAACACTTTGAAAAACAGAAAATACTGCACTAGAGTTGCCCAACACATGAATCATGTAATGCAATGCCTTTATTACTTAGTCCAGTTTGTTGACTTGAAAAAAATGGTACAGTGAACCCTTAGGTTTCAGATGAATACAACTACATAAATGTTTTAGAAATCCACCCTCTATACTTCAAATTATGAAGTATTTATACAAAAACATATCACAAAATATCCCAAATTGTTTTGGGAATTATTCAAGGAGAAAGAAAAATCTTCATGCAAGAAGATAGAGACAGATATGTAATTGCTGCAAGATGTCCCTGTTTATTTGGCTCTACTGTTAGATCTTTTTCTGCTTTTTCTCCTTTGTTGTTGCTTTACGTTGGTTGTCCTTTTACTTTATCTTTTGACTGATACTCTTTCATATAATACTTTTTGACTAAGCTGACCTCCTGATTTTCTTTCACTGCTATGTATCCACTTTTTACCTTTCATCTTCACAGTAAATCATTTAATTTTTCCGAAGTCTTTGTATCTGGTAATTTTATATTTACCATTCTCCAGTAGAATTCATCAACTTCCATGTATTTTGCAAAGGTGGGCTTGTTTACAAAAAGATGTTTTACCTCATTCTCTAGGTAAGAGAGGTTCTCAAAAGTTTGGTAAAGAACCTTTCCTATAGGCATCCCTTGCATAGAGGAATTGTTGGCTTGTTGCCTTGCAACTTCTCTGATTTTCCTATTATAGTCTTCATGTGGCATTATCCTGTCATTTATTACGAATGGATTTGGCAGACCTTTTTGCCTCAAAGCATAAAATTTGACCATGGAACTGCCTATAGCTAGCACCATGGTTTGGCATTTTTCCTCAAACTGCATTATCAAGTTCCTCTTGGTGAGTACTTTTTTCAGCTATGTCAAGCTCCTTCAATTCATATTTATTCTTTGAGTTAAGGAAATGGATTATTCTTGAGGCTTCTTCTAGAATATTTCCAAGTTTGGCCTTAACTCTTTGAATTGCTTCATTAACCCCTTTGACTAAATCATTTTGTTCAAAGATAACTTGTATAGATGGCCAAATATCATTGAAAGAGTCAATGATATTGGCCCATAGCTCTTATTTTGCTTGGGCAAGTGGCTCCTTCAATGTTAATTATTTTTCCAATTTCTTTATCCTCTCAGTCAACCTGTTGGACTTCTGTACTTCATTTTTATGCATAATTTGAGCCAATTTCTTCTCATCCTCTAGACTCCTTATGGGTTCTTTAAGTTTATTTATTTCAGTGGTCTGAATGGACATATCCTCCATGGCTTTGACTAGTTTACTTGCTTCATCACTTGGATGAGTTGCTGCTGTTGTTGAACCTGTCGCTGATGTAGTTGTTGTTGTAGTTGGGAATGTTGTAGCTAATGGAGCTGTTGGGGCCAATGAAGCTACCAAAGTTGAAGGAATTTTTGTAGTAACTGTAGGGGTAGGAGCGGTAGTAGCTGTCTCAAGCTTGGCTTGTTTCAGTTGTATTAAAATGTCCAATTCACTCGCCATTTCTTTCAATTGAGCATTTAATTGAAGAAAGAGATCCATCATTTCCTCCTGCTGGGTTTAGCTCTCTAAGACCTCCTTATTTTGTGGATGTTTAGAAGGAGGCAAATTCAGTTGTTTCTTCAAAGCAGCAATATCCTCATTTTTATTTTTTATTAGTTTTTCTGCAACCTTGATGTCACTTGGATTATATCGAACCTCAATCACCAAATCTTCCAGTGACTTGATTCCGTTATCCTTGGACTGTGAGGATGCCTTTTCTAGGCTAAACTGTGTTTTGATGTTGTCTAGATAGCTTTGAAGTTTTTGCACAGTGATTGCTTTGTTAATCATTATGGAGTAAATCATTTCACTTGCCTGCTGATGGAATTGGATTTGATCAATAGGGTAAACATCCCTGACCAAAACTTCAAACTCTGTCTTCCTGTAGTCTACTGACGATCTAGGTTTCTGACAGTAGGTTGCATAAAGGTCATTTGCATTTCACCAGTTTTAATGTCAAAAAATGACATTAATCTATGCTGATTGGCAGGTGTTTGTTTGAAGTATTGGGCATATGTTTCAACCTTTAATGCCTCATTTCCCAACTTGATTTCTTTGTACTTGTCTTTTATATATTTCTCTTTATCCACTGGTTTGCTAGATGAAGCGACTTCAATACTACGTTGTTTTTCAATGATTTGAGTATTTGAGGTGGAAGGCTAATGAGTTTCCTCTAAAACTACTGGAACTTTACTCTTTCTATCCATTGTGTCAGTATCAATGATTTCAACTATCTCAATGGTGTCTTCTTGCTCAGTTACATGATTAAGCTTGGGCTTCTTCCTGTAACTGATTTCAAACCTGTCATCTGTAGTATGCATCCCAGAGTTAGAACCTTCTTCCTTGGTACTTTTTACATTTATGTCCTGCATGGCTGGAGTCTATAGAATGGGACTAATACCCATCTATTCCTGTAGGGCTGGAACCTATAGAAAGGAACTAGTATCTATATGCTTTTCCACATCTATCAAGGTATTTCCTACATCTATTTATGTATTCTCCATGCACTCTGACTAGTTGGCATATCTTTCAATATCTGGCCTAGACTCATGCATAAAAGGGCTTAATTTGAACTTATGTCTTAACTTGTTTATGACTCCATTAGGGTCATACTGCCACATAAAACTGCTATTGAAGTTCATTTGCTGTAAGATTTTCTCCGCTTCTTGTCTAGCTTCCCTATTATTACAAATAAAAGGGCCTAATTGGTTTTTGATCTTGAACTGAGTCTTCTTCCTAGCTAACAAAAAATTGATCTCATTTGATTTTATGATATGCTTGAAATACTCTAATGAAAATATCCTCATGTGGAGGTATTTGGGCAGCTTGTAGGGGGTGTGCTAACATCCATATATCGTGATTTCTGTGTGGTCTTGGTATAGATACCGGTCTCCCAATTTACTATTTTTAGACAACTATAAAACTCTCTTAATCTCATCATTGATCCTGGCTTGATAGCCACTGGTTAGCATGTATACAACTGGATGAACAACTGAATCAATGAACTCTTTCTAACTAAAAACAGTGGAATATCTTTGATTAATGGCGTCTAAAAGATGACAGATCTTGGATGGCCCTTAGTGTCTAACTTTTGGATGTTGACTGGAAACTTGTCTCACTAAAAATATAGGAACATGTGAAACAATACTAATGAGTATTTGAATACTCTTTCATTTGGCAATTTGATAATCTGTTCATGGATTATGTCTGCCAACAACTGAGAAAAGTTGTAAATTGTAGCTCGAGGCTTTCCTGGGCAAAAAATAGAAAGGAACCCAAGTATAACCTCATCCACAAGCTCATTAGTTGTGTATACTAGAATACAAGAGAGAATGGTTATAATTTGTCTGGCTCTCTCAGAGAAAATGGTCGAAGCATATGGAGGACTACTTGTAGGTGTATGACACTCTTCTATGATGAAATTCTGAAAGATTTGATTTTTCTTGGGAAGGTCCAGCTTTGTGTAGAGTTCAAGTAAGGGTTTAGTGGAAGGTGGGCTCTTATTTGGGCTTGGCTAGATATGAAACATTTGATTTATTGACTCTGCAGTAATTGTGAATAAAACCTGTTGGTCAGGGGAGACTATGGCTGTTTGACTTGAGACATAGTAAGCTTGGTAGAAGTGGATGAATTCTGGGAATAGGTGTACCTGTGGGAACAAGTATTTGGGAAAATTTGATTCCCATAGGTGAATGTCATCATTTTGGTTCAGGAATTTATCTTTACTCCAACAGTGGAGTTTCAGTAGGTGGCTAGGGGAAACATTGTCTTTAATTTGAAAATATTTGTCGGCCAACAGGAGGTGGTCAATATCCAGGTGATGGTTTTGCAATGGTCTTACATCCATAGTGGTTTGGGAAGCCGTAATGCAGTTTATTCAACTAAATTACTTTTTATCTAGTTGTATGGTGTCCTGGGTGTAGGTGTAATGGAAAATCATTTAAATCCGGAAACGATTTCTTCAAGTTCAAGTGGAATTTCTTCTTGGATTTCCTTTGGAGTATCAGTCATCTACCTCCAAACTTGACTATTCTGCTAAATTAGTAGAACTGATTAATTTTAGCCGCAACAATAATTTCTTTACAAGTCCTCTAAGCATCGTACATCGCAACTATAAGTGCTTTACAAGTTCTCTACGAGTCCTTTAAGTCCCATAGTTGTTGTTTTACATGTTCATGTATTGCTTGAACTTCTGTAGCAAAATATTCTCCTTTAGCACTTCTCCTTTCAACTTTTCCCAAGTGTCTCAATTCAGACACTCCTCTTGGGTGCATTCCCTAGATTATATGGAATGGACTCTACCCTGTACTCCTATTAGGAGAATCATTATATGCATATTGTTCCTGTGCCAATACTTGATCCCACTATTTTGGATGTTCACCTGCAAGACTTCAGTCTATCCATCAGTCTGAGGATGATAAGACGAACTGAAAATCAGTTTATTTCCAAGCTTCTTCCACAATGTCCTCCAGAAATGTCTAACAAATCTGGTGTCTTTGCCTAAAACAATGCTCTTAGGTAACCCATGTAATCTTACAATCTCCTTAAAAAACAGATTAGAAATGTGAGTAGCATCATTGGTTTTATAACATGGAACAAAATGTGCCATTTTTGGAAATTTGTCAAATACTACATAAATTGAATCATTTCCTCTTTGAGTTTTTGGTAAACCCAAAACAAATTCGATACCTACCATATCTGAAGGCCTATCTAGAATAGGTAATCGAAAATAAAAACCTGTGTTTTGACTCCTTCCCTTTGCATACTTACAGACTTTACAATTTCTCACATACTTTTCCACTTCAGCTCTCATCTTCAGCCAAAAATAAAACCAGCTCAATTGCTCATAAGTCTTGTCTGCACCAAAGTGATCTCCAAGTCCTCCACTATGTTTCTCCTTGATCAAATTCCCCCTCATATAACAACTTGGTATGCACAGTTGATTTCTTTTGAACAACAGTCCCTCTTGTAGGAAATAATCCAGCCATTTGCTTCTGTCTAACAAAAAAGGATTTCTACAGGCTTCAAATGCCTCTTTAAAATCTAGATCTTTCTCATATAACTCTTTAAGAAAATCAAAACCCAACACTTGAATTTGACTTTCTTGAACAAAATTGGTTTTTCTACTTAAGCCATCTGTTGTAGGTTTTAACCCCGTACAAAAATTACCTGCATACAAATTCTAAAACACATAAAATAAACAATGCGAGAGCATAACACATAAAACACATGTACATAGAGATTTTCCCCTGGATCCCAAAACTGGGACTACCAGCTTGATTTTTCATTATGTTCCTTTCAATGTTACAATTCATATTTATACATGCCAAAGCATCCAATACCATGGACCGAAAACCATAGGTAGGTTAGTGGAAAGAATATAACACTACCCAACATTTGCTACTTTGTTTGATTGACCAGTTATATGTTTTGACACAAAATTAATACTTTGAAGGTATTCTACCCATTTTGCATGCTTTTGGTTAAGCTTTGGCTGTTGCATAATGTATTGCAATGCATGGTTATCTAAATACAGTATGAACTCCTTGGACATCAAGTAATGTCTCCACTTCTTCAAAGACTGCACCACTGCATAAAACTCTTTATCATAAGAAGAATATTTCTTCTTTGTCTCATTCAAGTTTTCAATAAAATATGCTACCATCTTGTCCTCCTGACTCAAAACAACTCCAATGGCCTCTTCACTAGCATCACACTTCACTTGAAAATGTTTATTAAAATCAAGCAAAATCAAAATAGGTTTCTTAGTAATCTTTCCCTTCAACAACTGGAAGTTCTTTTCTGCTTCAGTAGTCCATTTAAATGGTTGTATTTCCTTCTTTTTTGTGTCAATAATTGAAGCATTGATCTTACTAAAATTCCTAATGAATTTCCTGTAAAAACTAGCAAGATCGTGAAAAATTCTTACCTCAAAGACACTTTTTGGTGAAGGCCACTCCATGATAGACTTGATCTTCTTTGGATCCATATTTAACCCCTCAACAGATACAATAATGCCCAAATACACCAAATCCTCCTTCTTGAATGAACATTTCTTTAAAGATTAACAATAACGTTTCTTGTTGTAGTCTCTACAAGACATAATTCAGATGTCTCACATGTTCCTCCTTAGATCTACTGTAAACTAATATATCATCCAAATATACTATTACAAATTTGCTAATAAATTCCTTCAGAACTTCATTCATAAGCCTCATAAATGTACTAGGGGCATTCAACAATCCAAAAGACATTACCATCCACTCATACAATCCTTCATTGGTTTTAAAAGCAATTTTCCACTCATCTTCCTCTCTAATTCTGATTTGATGATAACCACTTTTAAAATCTAACTTTGTAAAATATCTAGCTCCATTCAAACCATCCATCAAATCTTCGATTCTAGGTAAAGGAAATCTGTACCTAATTTTATGCTTAGTGGAAAAACCTGTGAACAATTTATGAAACCAACATTTCGGACTAGCTAGGTGAGTCCATCATCAGGGCAATGAGATCTGTATTTTGAGAAGAGAGAGTCATGAAAATTATGGAGCAACTAATAGTAGTTTAGAAAGATGCTTAATTGTTATCTAATTGTTATCTTATATATTTCTATCGAATCAGTGCACATTCTCCAACCTCCATCTTTCTTTGGGCTCAACACTGTTGGCACTACACAAGGACTCAAACTCTATCTAACAAGTCCCTTGTCTAACAGTAACTGAACCCGTTTCCTGATCTCTTCATTCTTTGTGGGAGTCATCCTGTAAGTTGCTTTATTACGTACATTTTCTCTTGGAATCAAATATATGTGATGACTAATTTTTCTAATGGGTGGTAACTCATCAGGCAAATCATCTACAATTATATCACAATAACTGTCCAACATCTCTTGAATTTCCATTGGTAAATCAAAAACTTTTGTGGAAGTAATTATTTCCTTGGGTTTGAAAACCAACGCAAAACTTACCTTATCTTCTTCCATCTGCTGCAAGTACTCCTTTCCACTCAGTAAAAGGGTCTTTGGATCAAGTTTCTTTGATGCATCCTCTTCTTCTATTGTCAGTAATGTATGATTGACACCATCTTTGCTAAATTTGTATGTGTTCTTATTTCCATCATGCATAGCTCCTCTATCATACTGCCAAGGTCAACCCAACAATATATGACACACATCCATAAGCATCACATCGCACAGAATTTTGTCTCTGTATTTTCCCAACTGAAACTCCACTTCAAATTTCTCATTCACTAGCCACTGATAACCCTTTTGAAGCCATGACACCTTGTAAGGTGTCGTATGTTTCTTTGTCTTCAATTTCAACTTCTCCACCACTTCTATGGAGACCAAACTATCTGTACTACCACTATCTATTAGCATCTCACAACACTTCCCTTGAACCTTGCACACAGTCTTGAACAAGGTTTTCCTTTGTGTTGGTTCAACAATTTCATTAGTTGGTTTTAACAAAACTTTGTTGACTACCAAAGATTTCCCTTTCTCTGGTACATTCTCTTCGTCTATTACCTTTAGTGCTTCCTCTTTAGATTTTTCAACATTTGCATTCCTTTGATTCATTCCTATATTTTCTGGGCACTCAAAAGCTCTGTGTCCCAGCTTGTTACATTAGTAACATCTAACTTCTCTTCCTCTACCTCAGCCTCCTCTTCCTCTGGAAAAATTCCCTTTGCGACTTGCATCACCTCTTGTGGGTGCATGCTGACTTGAGATACTGCTAACTCCATCTGTAGGTGTTGTAGATCTTCCTCTACCACCTTGACTTCCCCTACCTCGGAAAGTACCTCTATTTCTGGCAGACTGTTTCCTCATCATTTTTTCTTTAGCCTTCAGTACCATCTGATAAGCCTCTTCTACTATTTTAGGAGACATCACACTTATCTCATCTTGAATGTCCATTCTAAGACCATTCACAAATCTTGCAACCTTCTCATCTGTATCTTGAATTTGTCCCGCTCTTATACTCACTTTGTAGAATTCCTCTGTGTATTCTTTTACTATCATAGTCCTCTATCTAAGATTCTTCATCTGCCTAAATAATGTTTGCTGATAATCACTTGGTAAAAACTTATTTTTTAGTTTTTCCACCATCGTATTCCAATTCTTCATTGGTTGTTTGCCAAATCTTCTCCTTTCTTCCTGCACTCCATCCCACCAAAGTGTTGCATGCCCTTTCAGTTTTGTGAGAGAAAACTTCACCTTCTTTTCTTCATCTATTTCTTCATAATGGAAGAATTTCTCCATGTCATTTATCGAGTCTATCAATTCCTCAGGGCCTAAGCTTCCTATGTAGATTGAGACTTCAAGTCTAGGCTTGGATGTGGATCTCAATACTGACTTAAAGAATCTCATTTTAGGAGTTACATCTACAGGTTCTTCTTTTGCAGCTTTAGCATCAGGTTCACTAACATCTCGAGCATTTGTGTCTCTTCCCATTTACACTGCTTCCAATCTAGGTCGCATCTATTGCATATCTCCCAACACTTCAGAATTTGCAACTGGTCCTCCTCTTCTTCGACCACCACCTCTTCCTCCAACTCTGAAAGCCATATTGGATTTCTTTTTTTGATCCTTGAGATCTTGTTCACTATCAGAAGGCTACTTTGATACCACAAATGGTGGCCTGGGTGCAGGTGTAATGGATAGTCGTTCAAATCCAGAAATGATTTCTACAAGTTCAGGTGGAATTTCTTCTTGGATTTCCTTTGGAGTATCATTCATCTACCTCCAAACTTGACGATTCTGCTAAATTAGTAGAACTTCTTAATTTTGGCCACAACGATAAGTGCTTTACAAGTCTCTAAGCATCGCACATCGCAAATCGCATTTTTTTTAAGGCCAAGGTTTATTCACTCATGAAATATTGCGATGCAAAACTAATCAGTGATACTCCACCATTTGATCAAGTCACACTTGATCCAATGGTCAGCAACGATATCTCGCAAATTGCATTTTTTTAAGGCCAAGTGTATTGTCCCCTAATAATAATAAAAATAATAAATAATAAAATATAAGAAAATAAATGATAACCGTAAATAAAGATAATAATAGATAATAAATAAAGAAGAAAATATAATAATAATAAATAATAAAATAATAAATAACAGTACTAAAGTTCTAATAAATTAAATATAAAATAAACTATAAAAAATAGTAATATAAGTAAAATTAACAAAAAGTGAAATAAAATAAGAAAGAGTTAAATTAAGAGAATAAAAATAGTAAACAATAAGTAAACTTATAAAAAAATAAAAATGAATAAAATAGGAAAGAATTATATTAAGGGAATTACTTAATTAAGTTAAACTTAAAATAAAGAAATAAAAGTTGCATGTTGACACATGGAGTGTTTTCATGCGGTTCCCCTTCCAATGTTTTCTCTATTTAATAGATGGTGAGGAAGATGAGAGACATTCCATGATTCCATGATTCCATGATTCCATCATCCATTCTCTTGGGAGAAATTTTTTTGGGACAAAGGATTCCCTGGAAGTAGTATGTTGATTGAGGGCTCGGGGGTGGTTAGTTGTAACAAGATTTTTTGCAATTGAGCCTGCGGTTGGGTGGAGAGTCATCCCCAAAACTTTGTTACGGTTAGCAAGATTCAAATAGCGTTCAACTCCGAAATCACAAGTAAGGAATATCATCGTCACAAGTAAATTGTCTCTGCTCATATTTCTTAAATTCGATGTCAAATAGTTGATAAATTGAGTGTTGATTATAAACAGCATGATTAATCTAATTAATTGCATGTTTTAATTTCAGGTTTGTTACATTCGATTTATAATCAACACACAATTAACCTAATTAATTATTAATCATGCAATTTATAATCAACATGCAATTTATCAACTATTTAACATCAAATTTCGGAAATATGAGCAGAGACAATTTACGTGTGGCGATGATATTCCTTACTTGTGATTTCGGAGTTAAACGCTATTTGAATCTTGCTAACTGCAACAAAGTTTTGGGGACAACTTTCCACCCAACCATAGGCTCAATTGCATAAAATCTTGCTACAACTGGTCACCCCCGAGCCCTTAATCAACGTACTACTGCCAGGGAATCATTTATGTCACAACACTTTTCTCCCAAGAGAATGGATGATAGAATCATTGAATGATGGAATGCCCCTCATCTTCTTCACCATTTATTAAATAGAGCAAACATTGGAAGGGGAACCGCATGCACACACTCCATGTGTCAACATGCAACTTTTATTTCTTTATTTTAAGTTTAATTTACTTTCGTAATTCTCTTAATATAATTCTTTCCTATTTTATTCCTTTTTACTTTTTGATAACTTTACTTATTTTTAATATTTTTATAGTTCTCTTAATTTAACTCTTTCTTATTTTATTTTACTTTTTGTTAATTTTATTATATTTACTATTTTACAGTTTATTTTTATTTATATTTATTTAGACTTAGTATGTTTTTTATTATTTTATTTTATTATATTATATTTTATATTTTTTTTTATTTTTACTATTATTATTTTTTTATTTTTGTTTATCATTTTTTTCTTATATTTTATATTTTTTATTAGTTATTATTTTTATTATTATTAGGGGACATTACATACTCCCCCTCTTTAAGGAACATCGTCCTGAAGTTAAGTTGAATTATTTAACATTTCATTTATTTAGTTATTTATTACTTCATGTTTTCCCTACACCCTCTGTTGAACTAGTATAACCAGCACGCATCGAAAATTTTCACAACACTCGAGAAATCTCAAGGAATCTCTATCCTTTTTCCCACTTTCAGAACCAGGCATAAGCCTCCCTGGTCTGTATCCTAGTCCAAGGCTGGCCCCAAGGCTTGCGCATGACTCAAACCTCATCTTCCCCAAGGTAGGCATCCGATATGATACTCAATGACTCGGGGCATCTCGTAAGGCTGGCCCACTCCCTCCACAACTACCACGGCGCACAACCCCATGCATCGAAGTCCTTACACTCTCACCAAACTTCAGCATCCCAATCCAATACTAGCCACCTAGCCTACAATATCACAGACTTGGCCTCCTCAATATGGTCCCATAGCCCCTCAAGAGCTATACAAGACAAAGGAACCACTGGCATATGTCGTGTTGATTGAGTATGTCCCCAGCCCATATGGTGTTACATATTCTCCCTCGTAAGTATGGGCTCCCACGAGATCATCAAATAAACTGGCTCTCTCAGCCCATTTGTGGAGTTTCTGTTAGTCACCACATCTCAACATGCAACCACTGCATTACTTATAATCATAGTATCATAGAAAATAATCCACATGTCAAGTCTTACATGTCATCATGAGAACATAACATCATTGTTATCACAAAATTATGCAGGTCATAACTCTACATACAATTACCACATGCGTCACATCATAATATCCATCCAAATTATAACATCAATATTCAACATTAAATTCCTATCATCATGTAGTAAATGAACATGTCAATATACCTCAACATAACATCATAATGGCTACGCATATCATCATCATCATAAGCATACATCATCACTATTGTAACAATTATAAGAATCACATGTGCATCATTATCGTCATACCATCATATCACAAAACTTCATCCAACATTATACTCAACATCATAACAGTTAATTAAACTATAATTGAAATCACAATGTACGATTTAGATATATCATAAAATTTAAATAATAAAACATGATATAGATGCTCCATAAAAGTATCTATCTTAGCTAAGTAAGCACTCCTAGTTAGCTCACCACACTTTTTAATTCAAGTAGAGAAGGAAAGTCATTAAAAACAACATCTGCATCTTCCCAGGTAGCTGATCCTAGGCTATATCGGTCTCACTGGACCTTGACTTGCTTAAACTCACAGTTCCTAAGCTGTCGAACTCGACGGTCCAGTATACAGAATGGTTCAACTTGAGGGACTCCCTCCTCGGAAACCTGCAATTTTTCAAATTTCAACACATGGGATGGGTCGGGTACATATTTTCTAATCATAGAGACATGAAACATATTATGCATCCTTCTTAGATGGAATGGCAGGTCAAGCTTATAAGCAACTGGCCCGATCCTTTCTAGAATCGTGAATGGCCCAACAAATCTAGGGGATAAATTTGTTCCCTTAACAATCCTAAAGGGACTTTTAGAGGGTTTGAATCTAATAAAAACTTGGCTTCCTTCCTCAAAGTTTCTATCAACTCTCTTTGCATCAACATAACTTTTCTGGCGATCCTTGGCTTCTTTTACCCTCTACTTCATTGTGGCCATTTGTTCTTCCATTTCTTGGAGCATTTCAGGTCCCAACATGATTCGATCCTCTAATCGATCCCAGCTTAATGGTGTAAGACATGGTATTCCATAAAAGACTTCGAAGGGAGATGCCTGAATTGAACTGTGATAACTATTGTTGTATGAAAATTCCACTAAGGGAAGGTATTTCTCCCATTAGTTTTGTTGATCCAAGATGTACATTCTTATCATGTCCTCTAATACTCGGTTTGCTCTTTCTGTTTTCCCATCTGTCTCTGGTTGATATGCAGTACTGAAGTTTAGTTGTGTTCCCATAGATTATAAGAGTCTTTTCCAAAATCTGGAAGTAAAATGTACGTCTCTGTTAGATATTATTATTCGGGGCACTCCATGAAGGCGAATTATTTCTTTTAGGAAAATTTGAGCAATAGTTGGTGCTTCAAAAGAGGTCTTAACTGGAATGAAGTGAGCACTCTTAGTTAATTTATCAAAAACAACCATAATGCAGTCATGTCTTTGGGATGTCATAGGTAATCCTCCAACAAAATCCAGTGAAACAACTTCCCACTTAGTTTCTGGTATATCATGGGGTTGTAAAAGACCTGCCAGGTGTCGATGTTTAGCTTTAACTTGTTGAAATTCTAAACATCGGGCCACAAACTGTGTTATATCCTTTTTCATTCCTGTCCAGAAAAATAGTTGTTTTAAATCCGCGTACATTTTCTGGACTCCTCGATGTGTAGCATATGGAGCTTGGTGGGATTCCTTCATTATTAGTTTCCAAAGTTCATCATCACTCGGGACGTACATCTTACCCCTATATCGTAGCAATCCATCATTATCTAAGGTGTATCCTTCCCACCTGGTTGCCACTGGTACTTCTTCTTGTAAGGAAAATTTTATTTGTTGGTATTGCGGGTCCCCTACTAGGTGGTTTAGAATCCGACTTCTCATGTCTATATTCAATGACAATATTGAATGAACTCTAGGTCTCCTACTTAAAGCATCTGCAACTTTATTTTCTTTCCCCCTGATGTAGGATATCCTGAAATCATATTCACTAAATAGCTCATTCTAATGTCGTTGTCGAGCATTAAGGTCCTTTTGGGTGAAGATATACTCAAGACTTTTATGATCTGTTCCTAATTCAAATTGACGCCCCATCAGATAATGTCTCCATAGTCTCAATGCCATTACAATTGCCGCTAATTCCAGATCATGTGTAGCATAATTGATTTCATGGGTCTTGAGTTTACGTGAAGCATAAGCGATAACCCCTTCATCTTGCATCAAGACTGCACCTAATCCTTCTCCTGATGCATCCATGCATACAAGAAAGTCGTTGTCCATGTCAAGTACCTTTAATATTGGGGCAGTTGCTAATCATTGTTTTAGCTCATTAAATGCTTTCTCACACTCACTTGTCCATTCAAACTTAACCCCTTTCCTTTGGAGGTGGGTGATGGGACTAGATTTCTGTAAGAACCCTTCTACAAATCTTCTATAATAGCTTGCCAACCCCATAAAGTTGTGTACTTCCTTGACATTCAGAGGAGTAGGCCAATCCATTATAGTTTCAATCTTGTTGTGATCCACTTCAATGCCTTTCACACTAATGGTATGGCCTAGATATTGAATTTATTTCTCAAAGAAGGAACACTTAGTAAGTTTCCCATATAGCTTATGTTCTCTAAGGAATTGAAGTACCTATCTCAAGTGTTCTTGATGCTCCTTCTAATTGCAGGAATAAATGAGGATGTCATCCAAGAACACTTGGACAAAGCGGTCCAGATATCTTCGGAAGACACTATTCATCAAGTTCATGAAGGCTGCCAGAGCATTAGTCAAACCAAATGGCAGAACAATAAACTCATAGTGTCCATATCACATTCTAAATGTTGTCTTAGGTATGTCTTCCTCCTTGATTCTTAGTTGATGGTAACTTGACCATAACTCTATCTTGGAAAATATTGAAGCGCCTTTTAGTTGGTCAAAGAGGTCATCTATTCGAGGCATGGGGTACTTGTTCTGAATGGTGGCCTTGTTTAGATCGCAGTAATCAATACATAACCTAAGAGATCCATCCTTCTTCTTCACAAAGATCCCTCGTGCACCCCAAGGTGACACACTGGGTTGGATGAATCCTTGATCAAGAAGTTCTTTAAGCTATATAATCAACTCATTAAGCTGTGGGATAGTCATTCGATAAGGTGTTTTGGATATGGGTTCTATTCTTGGTTTCAAAGAAATGGACAAATCAATTTCTCGAACTGGAGGCAAACCTGGTAGCTTTGGAGGGAATACATTTGCAAATTTAGAAAGTAGTGGGTGCAACTTATCCGAGGACTTCTTGTCGGCACGAACCATCTCTACTGCATAAATCTTGCATCCTTTCCTCATACACTTATTAACCTTCTTCGCTGATATCAGGCGCAACGTAACATCACGTTTAATGACTTCTATTACTGTGGTTTCTCCCTGGTCATTTCTGAGGAGAATTGTCTTATTATAGCAATCCACTATAGCTTGATGAGAATCAAGCCAATTCATTCCTACAATTAAGTCATAAGTCCCTAGAGTCATGCTATACAGGTTCATCTTGGTATCACACCCCCCAATGTTAACATTGCAATCTCTTACCATTGATCCTACTCATTACTGAGAGCCTGATGCCATTTCTACCATTCTAAAGTTACTTTGCTCATGAGCTGTCAATCCACATCTAAGTAGTGTTGAAGGAGAAATAAAACTACCAGTGGCACTTGGATCAATTAACACAGATAGAGGGATATTATTGATCATACATGCAGACTCCACCACTGTGGCTTGGTTCTCAGCTTGGGGATGGTTTATGGCTGCATGAATTCGGTCTGGGTTTTGTGGTCTTCCTCCTTTTGCTTTGTGTCCCTATTGTTTAATCCCTATTTGATACCTTGAACAATCCCTTCTATAATGTGGACCTCCACATTGCCAAAATTCTACTTGATCTCGATCGTCACTTTGTACCTGTCCTTGGCCAACAAATCCTCTACCCCCACCATTAGTTCTTCTCAAGTAGGGCTGGCCCCTCCGTCCTCCCGGAGGCAGCCCAGAAGTTGCACTAGCGATCCAGGAAACATTGTTTTGTCTTCCCTGAAATCCATATGGGTGCTACCTTGGTCTATTTATCCTCGTTGTGGGGTGTTCCTTCCCTGTATTTCCATCACCCACCATTCGCTTTTTCATATTTATAGTCCTTAGGACTTGTTTGGCTAAACTAGTGGTTGCTGCCATAGTGGTGGGTTTCCACATGGCCACTTCCGCTTAGACCAAGGGATCGAGTCCATGCAAGAATCTTTCACCTTGACGTTTATCATTAGCCATATAGTCCACGTGATGGACCAACGCATAGAATTCAACTTTATAGTCCTCGATAGATCTACCATTATGTCGCACTGCATGGAAAGCCTCTACTTGTTGGTGTTTGTACTCCTGTGATAGCTACCTTGTTTGGAAGGCTTCCTCAAACATTTCCCAAGTAAGTTGTAATGGGGTGACTTGCATCTTCGTTTCTTCATTTACCCACCATAATAGAGCGTCTCCTTTTAGTAGACTCATTGATATTTGGGCATTTCCCCTCAAGTGTATGCCTTAAAACTAAGTGCTCTTTTGACACCAATTACCCACGCTTCTCCTTTTGAACCCCCCTCTTGACCTGTGAACTCCCGTAATCTGGATTTTTGGACTTCTTTCATAATATCGAGGTTTGTTTGTCCATCTTCGACATTGAACTCAGAATTTAGGTCTTGCCTCTGTTTTCGTTCCATCTCTCTTGCTTTATCCTAATCATTTCTTTGGCCTTGTTCTTGGTTCATGACCTAATCCTTAAAGATATTTGTCATTTCCCCAAGGGAACGTAATAGAGCTTGCTCGGTTGGGGTTCCAATCTCTGTAGTGACAGGAGGTGGGTTTTCCACCTCAAGGGTGCCTTGGGTTTGTCTTCGACGCTTAGGACGCATGATCTCCCTTGTGGTGAATCAAGTTTGAATTCTACATCACTTCCAATGCTACATTCATCGATACAACATTGCATAGCAAATTCATACTTACACAAAATAGCACATTGCAACCATATAATAAAACACTCAATAAGCTTTCAGAAAAATTAATCATTAAATGACAATTTCATAATCATTCTTTATAATTCATAAATAACTAAAATAACTAATTCCATAACCTCAATATTATTATATATATATATATATATATATATTATATATATATATATATAATATATATATATATATATAATCTTTAGGGTGGTTACCATTTGAACCTAAAATTTATGTTTAGATTTATTTTCCCCAAAACTAAACATCACAATAAAATATTCAATAATTTCATGTATATCCAAACATTGCTCTTTTCTTTTTCATAATAATATACTTAACAAATAATCAAATCCTTAGTTTATTATCTAAAATTTTACTTTATCTTTGACATATATATTTTTTTTTAATCTACATAAATAAAATGGAATTTAATCAATTACTTTAATCTAATTAAAACTTTCATATTAAAAATTAACTATCTATCCATAATTGAAAATTATATAAAATTCATTAATATATAATAGAAAAACACTATTCAATATTTATAACTAATTATTATTATTATATGTAACTAAATGAAACTTTCCCTAAATGTTTTTTTTTTTTTCACCTTAAACCTCAATAGAATGGTGACTTCTAAGTCTAATTACTTGCAGTAACAACGCTCTCCAATCACCCGAGTAAAATATTGGTTTTCTCAATACATGTTTTGATTTTTGCGGCTTTTCTTGTCTTTAAATTTTTGGTTGCCACAAGGTGGTCCTATAAAGTACGGCTTCTCTAGTTACAACAAAATTTGAAACTGGGACTCGACACGCCATTAAATTTCGGCATGCCAATTATGAGCATGCTATGGTCTATAGTGATAGTGGGAAAGCTTGTGGTTCAACGACACAGCAACACTGTCTTCCTTTCAGTTTCTTTGAAAGAAATTGAAACCAGAAACAAAGTTGACAACAATGGACTTAGGAATTCCTTGGCCTGAGTTGAACGATAACTTATTCTCCACAGGCACTGTCAAATCGACTTCGATTCCTAAGCTGTTTTCAACTGCAATTTTTGGCTTAACTTTTATATTTTAATCCATCCTTTAAACATTAAAACATAATAATTTTATAACTCTAATTCAAACTAAATTTTTAAACAATAATATAGGCTTTTTATTGGGTGGTGTTCTCGTGTTTTTATTTTATAAAATTGAGAAGCCTCATTTAAAAACTTAAGAAAGAATATTTTTAATATGAAAAAAAAAAAAAAGCTGAAAATAAAATTTATGGCAAACCACTTAACCTAGCGATGGATTTTTATTTATTTAATTAAATTTTTTTTTACGAATTTAATATTTAATTTTTTCCTTTTTGAAAATACGGCACTATTTCCATTCCTCGTTCCCTAGCTAGAGCAAAAGGCCATCCTCAGAGCTAACAGAAAATTGCAGCCATATATTTGTGACTGTAAGCAATGCCGCATGCATCTTTTCCAAACAATTGTTGAATGTTGAAGACTCGTTCAACGTCTCGTATCTAATCAGCTGGACATTCAAACTAAAATCCCAAAATGCAAGTGCAAATACAATCAAGACATAAAGCTCTAAGAAGCGGTGTCCTCCATTTTTTTTTTCTGTGAACTTTGTATATTCCTTTATCGTGAATGACGATTTCAGTTTAATATGTTATAAGTTATCATGGAATTTGACGGTATAAGAATTATGATATGTATGCACACAATTAATGCGTATAAACTAGAGGTATCTATCATGCAAGTAAGTAGTGTAAAATAATTTAAATAAAGGAAATTTAAATTATTGTATTTTTTTCTTAATTATTTTGTTTTTTTTTAATAAAAAATTATTGATAAATTTAATTAAGTATAATTTGTCTCAATTTTTACCCAAAAAGCCATAGAGTCAAAACCTGCATTGATACCATATGTATCAACACCTAAATTAAAACATGCAATTAATTATATTAATTATGCGATTTATAATCAATACTCAATTTATCAACTATTTAACATCAAATTTCTGAAATATGAGCAGACACAATTTAAATGTGGTGATGATATTCCTTACTTGTTATTTATGAATTGAAAGCTATTTGAATCTTGCTAACTACAACAAAGTTTTGGAGACTACTCTCCACCCACTTTAGGCTCAATTGCACAAAATCTTGCTACAACTCGCTGAGCCCTAAATCAACCTACTATTAATTTAGTAATTCTATTAACATAATTATGTCCTATTTTATTCTTTTTACTTTTTGATAACTTTACTTATATTTATTTTTTTTATATTTTATTTTTATTTATATTTATTTATAAGTCTAGTACTTTACTTATTATTTTATTTATTTATTATTATTATATTTTCTTTTTTATTTATTATGTATTTACTATTATTATCTTTTATTTATTATTTATTCTTTATTTTCTTATATTTTAATATTATATTTTATTATTTATTATTTTTATTATTTTTAGGGGACATTACACTAAAGGTTCATTCACTCATGAAATATTGTAATGCGAAACTAATCATCTATCCTCCACGAGTTGATCAAGGCACACTTGATCCAACACTCAACAACGATACTGGACAAGGATCTTGTACGATGTTTACCCACCCTTACAAAGCCGATAAGGAATATAAATCCTTGATCTATAAATGTTCGGGTCCGGTTTTGAAATTAATGTCCAATCACTTTATTACCTAATATCCGTTGGATATAAGAGGGCATCAAATCTATGGCTTGCGGGTCTTCAACTATCACACGGATTAAAAAATGGCTCAACCCCCGCAGTTGACTGTGAGCTAAGAGGTTCAAAATGAGATTGACAGCTAGCAGTGAGTGCGGGGCTTCAACCATGATCAAGAAATCCGTAGGCTCCTACCCCCACAGTTGTTGATCACCTAGATCTTATACATAGTGAAGGATAAATTAAATGCGATCACACCAGATCATACATAACTCTAAATTTTCAGGCCAAACTCGAAATTCAATAATACACAGAGGTACTTCATAGTGATGCAACACCTCTTGGATTGACCAATTGTACACAAAAATACACAGAGATATAATTTTTGCAACTTAATCTTATATGGCCAAAACAAGCCAAATCAGACAAAATCCCCTTACAATCATTCAAAACTTACATAAATACCATTTCATTTTAACAATCAGATCCTTAATCACTGGATCGAATCTGCCTAATCTTAAACAATATGTAATATGGTTGATATTCTTGTCGAGAATCTCAAGTGAATCTAAACTTCATGAATTAATTACAAAATCACTCAATCCCTAAATCCTAACTCAAATCCTATGTAGAAAACTTGTAAATTTGATAGCTAAAGGATCCCACTCCTTTGCTTGTAATATATATTTGTATTTTTGGAATAAATTCCAAGTCTTCTGTCTTCAAGCCTCATGCTCTTGCATCACTTTAGGAGTAAGGTCAGAAGCTCTAGAACAGTGGGGAGGGTAATTGTAGTCTGTAAAAAAGGGCTTTTGGATTCACAATAAGGTTTTCTTCAGTCTATAAAGTTTTTTCTAATTAATTTAATTAATTAACCTTTTAATAATTACTGTCCATAGATTAAATTACACGACAATTCTCGTTCTTTCAAGAATACCTAGAAATTGACGATTTGGTGTGCAAAGAGGGTTCTCTCATAGCATCAGAGGTTTATGAGGCTTCAATTGTTTATTTGTTGCTTCAGTTTGGTGTCTGCAATGTCTTTTGGTTGCAAAAGGTGGTTAAAATGGTTGCACACAGGTTCAATTTTTCATAATTGGTTATAGAGGTTTTTGCAACGAAAATGAATGAAAAGAGAAAAAGGGGGATTTTTTGGCCTTTTAACCAACAATGGTTACATTTTGGCATGAGATTTGGTAAATGAACAATGGATAGTTTTCTTTTACGCGGAGAGGCAATTTTACGCCAAATCGCACCGCTATTGGGTGGAGAGCAGTATTTTTCATGAGCACGCGATATAACGTGGTGCCACCATGTAGCAAAATAGTGCTCGGCCAAAACTGTGAATCTTGAGTGCTTTTGGACCTTTAACTGTCATATGATGAAACTACACAATATGGATATGCACCGTTGGATCTAGAAGTGGGAGATCGGAGGGCTATCAAACATCGAAGTTGCATGGATGAAGGCAGGATGTGGTTGGCGGGTTTAATTGCAAGGAAATGTCATTAATTGAAAAGTAATCATGGGATTTTAATATAAGCAATGGGTTAATACAAGGTGGGGACCAAGGGTTATATGGTAGAGGTTTTAACTATACACCAAGGTTTGGTGAGTTAAAAGGGTGTCGGGGAATTATAACGTGGGGGACTTTAAATACATAAAGCGGGGGTATAGTTTAGGAAATAACTTAGGATAAAGGGGTTTAATGGGTCTTTAAGGAAAAATAGGGAAATTACTAAGGGGGAAATGTATTATCTATGATGAGAATGTGTTTCACACTAGGGAAAGGCGTTTTGGTAAGGGGAAATGATTTTTAAAAGGTAATGTCTAGAGAAATGTGTGAAACCACGGGAAAAAAGGTGAAACTCAAGGGAAAGGGTTTTTACAAGGGGAAATAAAGAGGGAAGGGGTGCCTTGGAACCAAAAAGGGGACAACAGTAGGGGATGAAAAATAATGAAGGGATAATGAGGGGAAATTAATAAACTAAGTATGTCGAGGTTTAGTGAAATGAAGGGAAATTAGTAAATAAGCTTTAGTGAATGTCATTTCTCTTTGACAATTCCTCCTACACATGAAAAATATGATTAAGCATGATGAAAGTGCTCTTGACTTAGAAACCTTGTGCACTTGCAAAACTTTTTCTACCTACCCTTTATTTACCCTAGCATTTTTTCTTCATTCATTAGGTGCATTTGAGCTTTCTAACCCTTCATTTCTTTTTCTTTGATATACAAACTATTTAATTCTAACCTTATAACTTCTAATGGCTCAGATTAAACTCATGAACTCATTATTATTCTCTACCTAACTACTGATCTTCCAAGATTAAACAATTTGGCTATACCTTTATTCTCTATCTATTAACATGAAATTTAAAGCATGAATGAATCAAGTTTAAACTATTTTACCATCATGGACTGTGGCATTTTTTGACAAGCTGCACACAATCTTATTTTACTAAGTAAAGTAAAAAGTAGTGGCATTTGAATTTGCACACTTTCGGGATCTGTTTTAATCTCTTTTTGTGGGGTTTATATTTTATACTTTTTTGATCTTTTTCTTTCTTTTAGTCCTTTCATTATTCTTTTAGGAATTACGCTATTTGTAGTTTTTATTTTTAGTATGGGAAAACATTTTGTAGAAAGAAAAAGTATGTATAATATTACAAGACTTACATAGCCAATTCAAAATTATGAATCCTATTATTATAGGACCATAACACAGAGATCAGCGTGATGTCTTTTATTGACCTAGATCTACTTTAGTGCAAATCTATAAGCCCCTAGGGCTCGGTACTGCAACTTCCTTTAAATGGCCTTGAGACATTCGTAAAGGTCTACGATATGTCTTTGTGGACCTTTAATAGTTGAATCATCCACTTACGCACATCAAAAAATAACCCTAGATCTAAGATCACGCAGATCTACTTAAACATATAATAAACATAACAAAATGTATTATAATGTTCGCGAAAGTACTTAACATGCATGGCATACAGTTATTAAGACATATCCCATAAAGTAGCACATAAACACATCAATACTTCATAAAAACATTATTAAATCACATGATATATCGCAATCATAATTAAATAGAAGTAAATAGATAAACACGGGAATTCTTCAACAACATTCTTTATTGATCTTCAATATGTTGTTAGAGACTCGAGACTACCCTATGCACTCAGCTGCAGGGGTCTGGGTACTTAGCTATGGAAACTAATCTAGGCCTCTGTGCACACAGCTGTAGAGCCTTTCCCTCCTCTATTACTCACTTCTCTACGCTATCTTCTATCGAACCATTACCCTCATCATCATAAGATTATCAAACCTTAGACTCTCTAAGACACACCTACTTATACAATCCCATGGTTTGCGGACCATGGGTGGATCCTAAAACCGACTCAACTTTACATAAACAAGGGGATAAGGCCCCTTTTACTCCTAATTACCTACGTGTTTTTTATCCATAAATCGTAGAGAATTTACATATTTTTACAAAATTTACATTAAAACTTGGGTTTTTTAACTCCAAAACTAACCTAGGGGACCCCATCCCAACAATACATGTATCATAAATAAGTATGACTATTATTTTTATGTTTATGGTTTATGTAGATTTAATTAGATATTAAGTGAATGAACTAATTTGTTGCTTAGCTATGGTTATTATTGAATTGGTGTTGTTATGTTTTAATGATTATTGTGTATCATGTGGACTAATCTACTAGTATTCAACAACTCTTTCTCTTCCTTTAGTGGTCCCTCTTTAGGATATTACTATTAATTTTCTAACCAATGCTTCATTTTCCTTACCAATTGTGGATGTTCCCTCGTGCACCTTACATTGGGTGTCTTAGACAACCTAAATACTCACTACCCAAAGAGGTGTTATGATCTCTTGTGTGTGTTTGTAACCAAGGAATTGATCCAGATTTAAATAGGAAGGAAAAAAGTTACATATAAAACTATAAATACAAATATGTAGCAAAAATAACATTTCATTTTATTAATATCAAATATTGAAATATGCTTACAAACAGAATGGAAATAAGTCTATCTCGGACGATGTTAGCTTATCTCTGAGAAGAGATGTAGTGGCTACATACCTCAAAGATGTGTTACAATGAGGCTCCAAGGCTTATTTATTATTGAGAAACAATGGAAAACCCTAAACATACAAAAACCTAACCCTAAAAGATGAAGCTCCAAACTATTGGCCCCATTTGGGTAAATCAGTACATCAACTTCCCGGGGTCATAACTTTAGCATACAATCATTGTTTGATGTGAAAAATACCTCATTAGAAATATCTATCTCTAGAATATGATTTTTTAATGGAAAACATCAGTATATGACCCATGTTGGCCCTTGTTTTCCGAAAAAACAGAGTTCAGGGCCTCAAAACAGCTTTGGAAGTTGAGGACCCAAAAAACTGCCAAAAATAGTAAATCGTGCTATAAATAAGGAAACAGAAAACCTGAAAGAAATAATGGTGGGGGTCTAAGTGGAATAGGAAGGTGGACACCAATATCCACCTGGATCATTCCTCCCCCCTTAGAATGAAATGGTCCCCATTGTGTTGAGTTCCTCCATGAGATGTGGAAACTTTTGCTGAAATTGGCACCTGGTGAACCACTTGCCCTGGTGAAGGAGTTGGCTTGCTTTGACAACTCGATATAGTTGGATTCTTTGTTGTCAAGAGTTCTTGATTGTGTTTTCTTGATCCGATTAGTTTTGTCTTGTTCCATGCAGTCTGGAATTAACTATGTAGGTGTGAGTTGTTATGCAATTTCTGATCTGTCCAGCAATGGTGGGAAGTATGGTCGAAGGTGGTCCACATTGAACATTGGGTGCAGGCCAAGGAATAGGGGAATGCTGGGCTCAAATTAATTGTCTCCTATAGCCTTGGTAATGGCGTAAGAGCCATATCATAGTGGTCTAAGTTTTCTATAGGATCTAGATAGGCGTTCCTTCTGCAAATGCAACCACACTTTGTCACCCACCTGAAACCTTTATGGCACCCAATGTTGATCATGTCATTTCTTGTAATTGGCATTTGATTTATCCAGAATGTCATCGACCTATTGGTCGATGTGTTGGATGTGGTCAATGATTTTTTTTCCTTATCAACTTCGAACTGGACATGATCTCAATTTGTCTGAGTAGCTACAAATGGTATGGCCACATCAGTGGGATATAGTGGATGGAATCTTAAGCCCACCTCAAAAGGGCTATGGCCAGTCAAGCTATTGAGAGCCCGGTTATAACTATGTTGGACATAGGGAAGCATCTCATCTTATGTGTTTGGGTGCTTTGAGTTGTACATGCGTAGAATGTGTACAATCATCCTGTTGACAACCTCTATATGGTCTTCAGTTTAGCGATGGAAAGTTGTGGACTTAGTGAGATTGTTTTCCAGCATCGACCAAAGCCTAGACCAAAATGTATTAAGGAACCTATTGTCCTTATTTGACACGATATACTGTGGGATCCCAAAGTTTACCCAAACTCGTTCAAAGAAGAGTTTAGCAATGGCTTCTGTTGTGATATTCTTCTTGCAGGCCACCATAATGGACATCTTCGAGACTCTGTCGATGACCATAATAACACAGTCATTTCCATGCTTAGTAGAAGGAAGGCCAAACATGTAATCCATGGAGATGGATTCCCAAGGTTGAATAGTGGCAGGCAATGGATTATAGAGGCCTTTCTTCTTGATGGTCGGTTTGGCAATGGCGCAGGAAATGCAGGATTTGATGTACTTCTCAACATCCTATCAAATATTCTGCCAATACAAATACTTCTGCAGTACTGTTGCCATTTTCTCAACCCCGAATTTCCTAGTGGCCTGTGTTATAGATCTGATACCACTTGTTATAACTCAGTGGTATCAGAGCTATACATTTTGGTGCAAGATATGAAAAATCTAATTGCAGATCTGGATTCTATGTGAAAAAATACCCGATTTCAAAAAAAAAATCGGTCAAATCAGAGTCTGGATGAAGGAGATATCGCTGATCTAAAAATCAGTGGGGTTGTAGACAATTTTTCGAGGCAGCGAAATTGCGGCGTAGATCTAGACATCCTAGTGCAAGATCTACAAAATCTAGTTGTAGGTCTGGATTTTATGTGAAAAAATACCTGATTTCAAAAAAAAAAAAAAAAATCGGCTGAATCGGAGTCAGGATGAAGGAGATATTGCTGATCTAAAAATCAGTGGGTTGCAGACAATTTTTTAGGGCAACGAGTTTGCGGCGCAGATCTGGATGTCCTGAAATTTTGGGGACGACGGGAGAGTTGCAGCGCAGATCTGAAATTCTAGTGCCTGGATCAGAATTTCTATCACATGGGCAGATGCAGAATGGTTGTTCCATTTCCAAAAATAGGTCATAATAGGGATTGTGAGCAATATTGACTAAACTGTGACAATTTCAAATTTTCGCCAAGTAAGTGAATTTTTCCAAAACCCTCTTCATGGCTTTTACATGAAAAGATAATGGTCCTACTATTGAATAATACATAAAAAACACAAGTCATTATGGGCACATAATTGGAGAACTTTTCTAGTGTTTAATTTTGAAGATGAGGCAGCCACATGGTGGGGATTACTTAACCAAAAGAAATGTTCCAACCTGCCTGATGAAGAATTTGAAAAATTACTTTTAGACAGATGGTCTCATGCCAAAAAACAAGATAAGGAGAAACATGTGGAGCTATTTCCTACTGGTATATCCTTATTACAGGT
>APFE030738754.1:0-75651 GCA_000404065.3 Pinus taeda | reverse complement strand
TAAAATAAAACATATTCAACATATAGACCAAGGAGTATATGAAACAATTCATTAATAACAAATCATTGAGAAGAATGGACTTATTTGTATTAATAGGAAACAAAAGAAACCATTATAACCTAAGCCTTGGTGTTGTGCAAGTTCCTCCCAGGGTCCAACAAGAGTTTTCCTCTTCTTTGACAAGCTCACCCACTTCCAAATGAAACTAGAAAGGATGGTAATCTCTCCTCACAAGCTTCTACAAGGAAGTCCTAATTCCAGCAGCATCTACCCTTTGGAATGTTCAGCTTTCAACCTCCCCTCCTCTGGCCCAAGGCCTGTATTTATAATGTTTTAGAGGAAGTTAATCAGGTGCAATATCAATGGGATACTCCCTCTTTTGGATGGGGTAGTTCCTCTCTTGATGGGATAAGTTCCTCTTTCATAGGGATGCATGAACCATCTGGAGGCGCTCAATACACGTCAAACAACCTTCTAGAATGCTTTAGAAATGACCAAAAGTAACTTTTTTAAGATGAAACTCGCGCCTTTTGACCTTTACAGCAGTACGCACCCATCCCTTGACTTACAGAGTGTACAAGTACACAGGTACAATGAGCTTGGGATGCGTACACACAGGCAAAGGTAGAGAGAACCTGCGTACCCAGAGATAAACATGTTTTTTAATGACTTTTTCTCTTTCTTGAAGTTTGACATGGAGAGCAGAGGTATAAGGCTTGACAAGGAGGATAGTATGACTGTTGATGGAGCCATACTAACTGCAGATAGTCATGGTGACAAATTTTAGTGTAACACCCTCCTTAGCTTTGAAGGCAATATTCCATACATCATAGGGTTCGATTGGCACCTGGTGATATTCTGACTTCAAGTTGATCTTGCTGAAATATTCCCCCCCCTTGAGTTGGTCTAGAAGGTCATCAATCTGTGGGATCAGGTACCTATTCCAGAGATTGATCTTGCTCAGTGCTCGATAGTCAATATAGAGTCTCTAAGTCCCATTCTTCTTCTATAAAACAACGTTTGGGCTCCCACATGGCCATGAACTCGACCGAATGTGACATTTCTGTAGTAGCTCCTGAATCTACCTCTTGATTTTGTCATTCTTCGTAATGGAGCATCGATAGATTGGTCCATTAGGCAACGTCTCACCTAGGGTCAAATCGATGGAAGTCTTGACCTTACCGTACAAAGGCACCTTTTTGCGGGAAGTGAAGATATCCTCATACTCCTCCATGACCTTATCCATCTATTGTTGTCATGTGCAGGGGCCCTATCTACAAGTCGTGGCCATCATCTTCTTCTTTCCCTAAGGGACTATCATTAGGAAAACAAATTTCTTGGTTTTGTAAATGACCTTATTGCATTTTTTTGCAATGGTAGTAGGTAGTGGTACCTTCGGTATCCTGTACAAATTATTTCCCAAGGTAACAATAACATTGTGAAGCCTTGAGTCATACACAACATGTCACTTCCACAAGTATGGTTGGCCTAATAATACATCACAAAAAACAAGGGGAGCAACATCACATAATACCTCATCTATGAAGGGCTTGATGTTGTATGGAAGGTGGCACTGTTGGCTCACATGAAGATCCCATCCTTGGTGAAGCCACCCGATGGTGTATGGTTTTGGGTTTGGTGTGGCCGGTAAGCCTAGCCGCTTCATAGTCCCTACTGAAATGAGGTTCTTTTGGCTCCCGCTGTTGACAATGAACTATAGTGGGTAACCCTTTACCCACATCTAGGAGTGGAAGAGGCACTCCTCCTCCTCTGAATCTTTAGGTTCCTCCTTCTGGATCTTCATTGTGGCAATTGTGGCATTGGGATCTACATCGATAATTTTCTCCCCTTTGTCATTCCCCTTGTCGAGTTCCAACTCAGAGTGAGAACATGAATCTAATTCCAAAGCCTTTATCTTGACCACCAGTGACTACTTCGCCAAACACTCACTTGTGTTGTGAGTGGAGCTCTTATGGAACTCACACCACTTTCCCATGTATTTCTTTGGCTTTGAATTGTTTTTATTTTCTTGTAGCTTTGGCGGGTTGTCATGGGCTACATTTCCTTAGATTTTCTCTTTGTTTTGTGGTTTGGGGGCACCTTTCCCTTGCTTCGGATTCACAGATCCAAAGTATCACTTGTTATGTTTAAACTTCTTCTCAATCTTGACGGTGTATCAGTATGATGTGTTGAGCGAGGAGATGTCCAGGAGCTCCAACTCATCCTAGATGTACCTGTGTAGGCAACCATGATACTTGAGTAACACATGTTTCTAAGAACCATTGATACCCAACATCGTGCGAAGGGTATGAAAAACATTGGTAAACTCTAGCACATCTTGGTCCCTTCTCTGTCACAGTGTAGTCCACTTTATGTATTTATCCTCACAGCTACTGATAGGGTAGTATTGCTCCTTGATGGCATCCTAGAATGAATTCAAAGTGGGTGCGGTTTAAAACACTGAGGTCGTACTTTCATCCTTCTACTTACAATAGGTTTCCCACCAGTCCTTGATGTGGGGGGCGGATTTGTGAAGAGAAAAATTAATATTTTCTCGGTTGAAAAAATCATGAACAAAAAAATATCCTTCTAGCAGATTTAACCATTTATCTACAACGTCTTCATCTATTTAGCCTTCAAATATGGGAATGTCAAAGTTTAATTGTACCTTAAAAGGAGTGGAGCCTCCAATGTGGCTGCTATATGTGGATGCACCATCGGTGGGCAACTACTGAAGGATCTGGGGAAAGTTATCCATCATCGTGTTCCTTTGTTTCGCGAGAGCCTGCTCGAGCAATATTTTGATAGGATCTTGTGCTCCCTCATCTTTCTTTTCTTCCACCATGGACGTCCGTCGGGATTTGTGAGGCTAATCTTGCAAAGATTCAACCAGATGGAGCCCTAACTCCTTATATCCTAACCTCATTGGGGACATGCAAAGAAAAACATGTTGAAAGTAGCAACAAGAAATGATAAATATAGAAGTGCTATTTTTAGCACTGCCATAAATAGCATTTCGGGATACCTTCCTATTTTAGTTAGTCCTTGAACTAAAATAGAGAAGTAAAATTCAAATTTGATCTTAGAAGCTGTTTGTAAATTAATTAGTTAATTCATCTTGAGTTAATTAGTTAAGGAAATATGAAAATGAAGTCTATGTGAGGACATGCAACAGTTATTCCTTTGATTAAGGGATTTATCCATTAGTTAAAGAGATAAGAGTGAGTTGTAATTCTGAGTTGTAATTAGTTAGCTCAGTTAACTGAGTTAAGTCTAGTTAGATTAATTCTTACAGATTGTAGAAATAATTGTGAGTTTAGTTAGTTAATGCTTGCATGCATGTGACTACTTCACTTCAGATAACTGAATATTCTCTAATAAATAACTCATGCATGTCAGCTCTTTCAAAGACCCAATTGAGATCATATGGAGAGACAATGTACTATTGGCTGCAAGAATATTCCATTGTGAATATTCCTTGCATGCAGAAGGAATTATTTCCTTGGAGATTGCACATTTACTTATTCCTATTTAGTGAATGTGATGAGGCCAATCCACACATGTGGCATCACTGGACCCCAAGAAAAATTGTGTAAGGAAATAAGAGGCTTGGAGGGCTGTGGATGGACATATTGGCTGTCTATTCAGTTTGTGAGTTGTATTGTTTGATTGTAGAGAGAGTAGGATAGATTGAGAGCTGATTCTTTTTGTAACTTGAACAAGATTTTCCACTTGTATGATAATACAGATTTGGGGTTTTAGGTTGTTTCTTTCCCAAAGTTTATGATCTGTGTCATGGTTGATTGCTTCTCATTCTAAGTTATATCTATTCTCATATGGGATTAAGCTTCCGCAAATTTTATGGTAGAAGTAGATCTACTTTTATGGTTTAGTACATTGCATATATCAGTTGATCTATAGGTGAAATTTCTACATGTTATCAAAGCAAGGGTGAATCAAGCGAAGAACTGTATACAAAGAAGGGAGAAGTACAAATTTTCGTGTTCCTGATATATATATTGAGTTCTTATCACATCTCAGATTTCATCAATGGTGGTTAACGGTTTGAGGCTTGAGTATGCACTTGATGGCAACTCAAACTACATAGCCTGTAAGGATTGCATGGAAGCAGTATTAGAGGATAACGGGTTAAAGGACTTCATTGATCAAGAAGTCCCCAAGCCTATAGTCACTAGTGCCCAAGAATTTTCAGAATGGAGAAAATGTGTGGCTAGAGCAAGGAGAATCCTCTTGGAGAGAGTTCGCGACAACATTGTCTCGAGCCTCCATGGGAAGGAGACTCTGTTTTTGATGTGCAAAACATTGAAAGATTTATATCAAAATAGCAGCATCAGAGGAAGCTGGCGCTGAAAGACAAGCTTCGAAAAATCAAGTGTGAAAAGGGTGACACAATCTCTACATTCCTAAACAAGCTCACCACCCACAGGGTTGAGCTTGGAAGCATAGGGATCACGACCGCTGATGAGGACATGGCGAGTCTAGCACTCCTTGGTCTTCCTAAGAGCTGGCATAGTTACCAAGAATCGGTAAACGGAAGAGAGAAACTGCCTGATTGGGAACAACTTTGGTCGGACCTAATGCAAGAGGAGATAAGGCGAAGCACCAGGGATGGATCTTCATCAAAACAAGATGATGAAGAAAATCTAGCTTTAGCGAGTAAATCTAAGAAAGGGAAAGGGAAAGCATCTGAATCCAAACCTTCTCATGCTGGTAAGAAGTTTGAAAAATGAAAGTGAGATGCTTTCATTGTGATGAAGTGGGCCATTATGCTACGAATTGTCCATAAAAGAAATCCAAGAAGGGTTCCTCCGAGGGATCTGATGGTGAGGAACTGATCTCACATTTTGAACTAGATTTCTCTCTTATCACATGCATGGTTTCATCCATGGTGGGATGTGTTTGGTACCTAGACAGTGGATCTTCTTTTCACATGTCAGGTGACAAGACTCTTTTCAGTGCATTGGAGGAGAAGGATCTCCAGATGCGGATAGAAATAGGCAATGATGGAAAGTACCATGTTTTAGGTGAAGGTACAGTAGCCTTTTAGAGGGAGCATGGAGCTCCCCTCACCCTAACTGATGTCAAGTATGTGCCAGGTCTGAAAAGGAATCTTGTGTCTGTTGCTATGCTAGAAGATAAGGGCTATGATGTAGTGTTTCGTAATGGAAAGGTTTTCTTGAGGCATATCGGCACTGGACAAACCAAGCAAATTGGGATTTGAGTAAAGAATATCTACAAGTCGGAGGTAGATGACTGCAGTGCATTGAATTCCAAAGCTGAGTTGGTGAAAATCCAAGATGTTGGCGAACTATGGCATAGAAAACTCGGCCGCTTGCACCATGGAGCCCTGAAGATCATGTAGAAAATTTCTACTCGCTTACCCAAGGGAAAATTGGAGAAAACAGATACATACAAAGAGTGCACCCTGGGTAAGTATGCAAAATCTTCCTTTCAGGATCAGGATAGTAGAGTTAGAGCAATCCTGGAGCGAGTTCACTCAGATGTATGTGGACCATTCTTTAAAGCCTCCACCACTAAACAAAGTTACTATGTTATTTTTATTGACGATTTTTCTCGTAGATGTTGGATCTACTTTATGCAAAAGAAGGATCATACCTTCTTGAGGTTTTGTGAGTTTAAAGCCTTGGCAGAGAAAGAATCTGGAAAGAAAAAAAAATCCTTGCGCAATGATAATGGTGGAGAGTATGTTTCCGAGTAGTTTAAAGACTTCTGCATTGCATAACAAATTAAACGGGAATTGACGGCACCCCACAACCCACAACAGAATGGGGTGGCCGAAAGGAAGAAAAGATTTATATTGGGCATAGCTTGAGCATTATTGCATGACCAAAGCCTACCACGTCATTTGTGGGCCGAGGCATGCAATACAGCATTGTACTTACAGAACAGAAGTCCTCATCGTATCTTGGGGATGAAGACACCTATGGAGGATTTTTCTAGGAAGCAACCAGATGTGAGTCACTTCCACATCTTTGGATCATCAGTTTACTTTCATGTGACCAAAGATGATCGAAAGAAGCTAGACCCAACAAATGAGTTGGGGATACTTGTGGGGTACAAAGATACACCCCACAACTATCGTGTGTTTCTACCTACCAGTTAGAGAACTGTAATGCGCAAGGATCTGAAGTTCTATGATCAAAGAGCCATGCGAGTGTCCCTTGAGAGGGAACTCAAGTTGCATGCAGAGGAGGCTCCTCCTGATGATGCATAGCAGCCGCATGCAGAGGATCCAAAAGTGGAGATCACCACTCATGGAGAGTCGTCCAGAGACGGGCAGAAACGTTCGTGGGAAGCTGATAGATTCATGCTAGATGCACGAGAGAATGTGGGGTAGCCATCCTCTCATCACAGACAGAGGAGATCTCCCGATCGATACACTGGCTACATGGCCCTGGTTGGGGAGTGTGTAGCGACTGAACCTTCTTCCACTCAGGAGGTAGTGGAGCAACCAGTATGGGTTGATGCAATGGTAGAAGAGTACAATTCTTTCATATGTAATAGTGTGTGGGATGTTTTCCCTAGTCCTGGGGACAAGTCAATGGTTAGTTCCCAATGGCTTTATAAGGTAAATCAGGTAACTGATGGTAGTGTTGAGAAACACAAGGAAAGGTTTGTTGCCCAAGGTTTCTCACAGGTTGAGGGGATCGACTACGATGAGACCTTTGCTCCCGTAGAAATGTACTCATCTATCAGATCGATGTTAGCTCTATCAGCTTAGATGGGTTGGAAGATCCATCATATAGATGTGAAGATAATGTCCTCAATGGGAAGATTGAAGAAGAGGTATACATTAAGTAGCCCGAAGGATTTGAGACCTTTGATCACGAGTCACATGTTTTCCTACTCAAGCGAGCATTGTATGGGCTGAAGCAAGCACCCCGTGCTTGGTATACGAGGATCGACCACTATTTCACTAGATTGGGCTTCACCAAGAGTGAAGCAGATGCGAACCTTTACCACATCATGGTAGAAGGTAAGCGATTGATTATTGTACTTTATGTCGATGATCTGATTTTGACAGGTGATGATCAGCTGATCAAATCTTGCTAGGAGGACCTTGCAAGAGAGTTTGAGATGAAGGACATGGGCCTCATGCACTACTTTCTAGGCATGGAAGTGTGGCAAAAATATGGGGAAGTATTTGTGTCTCAAGGCAAGTATGCCAATGAGATACTCAGGTGCTTTCACATGGAGAAGTGCAAACCCATGCAAACTCCTCTAGGTGGTAACTGGAGGAAGGAGGATGCTACTCTAGGTGAGGTAGTAGCTGCTACTGTTTATCGGTAGCTTGTGGGTTCACTTATGTAGATATTGAACACACAACCAGATTTGTGCTTTGCGGTGAACCAGCTGAGTGATACTATGGTTCAGCCAACCAAGCTATTTCGGAAGACAACGAAGCATGTGATGGGATACCTCAAAGGCACAACTCAGTACAGATTGTGGTATAGACGGACAGAGGGAGTGAAGCTGCAAGGCTTCACAGATGCTGATTGGGCAAGGAGTCCATCAGACTGGAAGAGCACTTCTGGAGGAATATTCAACGTTAGTGCAACTGCAGTTTCTTGGTACAACAAGAAACAGAGATCAGTTTCACTTATCTCAACAGAGGCTGAATACATGGCTTCTAGTTAGGCAACATGCGAGGCCATTTGGATGCGGAAGATTCTAGTGGGATTGTTTGGTTAGATGATGGATCCTACAGTGATATACTGTGATAACCATAGTTGCATAAACTCTTTGAGAATCTAGTGTTTCACAATAGGTCCAAGCACATAGATATCTGTTACCATTATCTGCGGGACTGTGTGGTCAAGAGGATCATGTTGTTGTTGTATGTTTCGACCGAGGAGTCCGACGCTATTTTTACTAAGGCATTGCCAAAATGCAACTTCGAGTTCCATAGGGACAGGATTGGGGTAACTGATAATGCCTTTCTTGTTGAGAGGGAGTGTCGAAAATAGCAACAAGAAATGATAAATATAGAAGTGCTATTTTTAGCACTGCCATAAATAACATTTCAGGATACCTTCCTATTTTAGTTAGTCCCTGAACTAAAATAGAGATGTAAAATTTGAATTTGATCTTAGCAGTTGTTTTTAAATTAATTAATTAATTCATCTTGAGTTAATTAGTTAAGGAAATATGAGCATGAAGTCTATGTTAGGACATGCAACAGTTATTCCCTTGATTAAGGGATTTATCCATTAGTTAAAGAGATAAGAGTGAGTTGTAATTATGAGCTGTAATTAGTTAGCTTAGTTAACTGAGTTAAGTCCAGTTGGATTAATTCTAACAGCTTGTAGAATTAATTGTGAGTTCAATTAGTTAATGCTTGCATGCATGTAACTACTGCACTTCGGATAACTGAATATTATCTCATAAATAACTCATGCATGTAAGTTCTGTCACAGACCCAGTTGAGATCAGATGGAGGGATAGTGTACTATCAATTACAATAGTATTCCATTGTGAATATTCCTTGCATGTAGAAGGAATTATTTCCTTGGATATTGTGCAGTTACTTCTTCCTATTTAGTGAATGTGATGAGGCCAATTCACACATGTGGCATCACTGGACCCCATGAAAAATTGCACAAGGAAATCGGGGGCTTGGAGGGCTGTGGATGGACATATTGGTTGTCTGTTTAGTCTGTGAGCTATCTTGTTTGACTGAAGAGAGAGCATGATATCTTGAGAGCCGATTCTTTTTGTAACTTGAACAATATTTTCCACTTGTATGATAATATAGAGTTGGGGTTTTAGGCTGTTGCTTTCCCTAGAGTTTATGATCTGTTTTATGGTTGATTGCTTCTCATTCTAAGTTATATTTGTTCTTGGTTGATGTTGCTCATTTGTGATTAAGCTTCCACAAAGTTTCTGGTAGAACTAGATCTAGTTTTATGCTTTAGTACATTGCATATATTAGTTGATCTACAGGTGAAATTTCTACAAAACAGAGTAAGAGCGGACCACTCTAATACCATTGATCTAGATTTAAACAGGAATGCAAAATATTATAGATATAACCATAAATACAAAGATGCAACAGAAATAACACTTCATTTCACTAATATCAAACATTGAAATATTCTTACAAACGGAATGGAAATAAGACTAGCTCAAGCGATGTTAGCTTATCTCTAAGAAGAGATGCGGCGGCTACATGCGTCTGAACTGTGTTACAATGGGGCTCCATGGCTTATTTATTATTGAAAAACAATTGAAAACCCTAAACATCCAAAAACCTAACCCTTGGAGTTGAAGGACCAAACTATTGGCCCCGTTAGGGTAAATTGGTACATCAACTTCCCGGGGTCGTAACTTTGGCATACGATCTTTGTTTGACATGTAAAATACCTCGTTAGAAATATCTATCCAAGGACTACAAATTTTGAATAGACAACATCAATCTACAACCCACGTTGGCCCCAATGTTCCCAAAAAATAGTGTTTAGGGCCTTAAAACGGCTCCTGAAGTTCACGACTTGAAAAACTGCCAAAAATAGTAAATTCTACTACAAATAAGGGAACTGAAAGACTGAAAGAAACAATGGTGAGGGTCCAAGTGGAATAGGTTGGTGGCCACTAATATCCACCTGGATCAGGCATATCTTTGAAACTATTCCAACGATGGTCGGACTGTATGACTGGATGGGAATCCTACACCAAATGGTGTGAGGGCTAATTTGGATATCACATTAGGGAGATCCTCTTACAACATTGGCGTCATCCAACATCGTCAATAGATTCACATAAATAAGACAAAGGAAAAATAAATGGTTATATTTTACCTTTAAAGTCTTTGATGTGTGAAACAAAAAAGATCTGTTAGGATTTTTGTATGTGTTAGCGATGTGGACCGACCAACATTCAAGGGATCAACATGATGTGAAGTCCCAACTAGAACTCACACCATTTTAAGTAGGAGTCCCAAAAATGGGGTGTTAATGATATGCCTTGGTTGCGAAAACGCTTAGAGTGGTGCACTATTTCTTTGGTGAGAACAAGTATGTGACCCTATGGAAAGTCAAGCGTGATGCATGGAGGTTCCAACACACGAAGGGAAAAGGAAGTGAGCCCCTTAAAACCCTTTAATAGTATGCAAATTGAAATGAACCCACAAGCATATTTACGTCACCAAATAATATGTAGAATAGTCCACAAGTTAACAATTACAAATTAATACAACAAAACGCCTTCAACAAGATTCATACAAATGTAAATGAAACATCTCATAAGAAAAAGCATAAGTTAGAGAACATACATTGAAAATAAAACAAGAATAGTCATGTTATATTCACAACATATGCATGAAAGCATTTTGAGTTTTAGCTTTTATTAAAATTGAAAGCTCCAATCATACATACACCATTGACAAACCACTAGCCCCAATAGTTGAATGTGAAGTCAACAACACATGCTCCTCCAAATAAGTATACTCCCTCTATGCTTCAGACAATCCAAGGCTCTCACAAAACTCCCGAGCTCTTTCTGACACTAAGCCTAGACAAAATGTTAGCTCCAAAAATACCTTTACATGAGTTATGAGGTTTTGTTTATAACAAGAGCGGGTGACTCTTCAACTCCCACTTTGTGACTTTTGGACTACCCTCATGACTCTTCAACTTATTTACAAAATAAATCATTACATTACATCATGACTCTTAGCATTCCAATATTGACACTTCGAATTCCAATTTATAATTAATTACAAATAATACTACATTTTACACTCATGCCCATATAAGACAAAATAGGGTAGAGACAACTTGATAACCTAACAAGACAAAACATTATGATGCTTGAGTTTGGGGAAATATAGCTTAACAACTTCCACTTGATGATTTTGGGTCACATATTGGTTCCAATCTTGGTACTATGTGATGAAATCGCCAAAATGCATGATGGTGTCTAGTTGGAAGAAAACTTTAGCCTCCATGGTATCTAGGTACAATGTTTTGCACCCAATATCTACTTCCCTCTGAAGCATGATCAACATTGTATGCACTTGAACAAGACCACCAATGTAGTTATGCATGTTTTTCCTATTAACCTCTATGTCCTCCTTGGTGGAAATCTGTCTTAGCTACTCCAAGTATTCCTCTACCTCCTTTTTGACTTGGTTCTTGTGTTTGTATTAAGTAAATCCCCAACTAATGGGACCTTGAAGGTCTTCACCAAGTAATCTAGACTATTGTATATCCGTGCATACAAGGCCTTAATGTTACCAATGAATGAGGCGAGTTGCTTGTTGTTTTGGATCAATGCACGAACTATTTCTTTCTCCATCTCTTCCTATGGCTTCATATTATTACACTAGTCATGTGGAGCCCCTTTATATCACATTGTCCATTCATGCATGACAACAATCATAGCTTGCACATTTCTGAGAGTTTTCAGAAATTATTTACACTGTTGTTGCAAACCAAGCACATGGATAACATCCTTATGCATGGTAACCAACTCCTCATATAGGTCTCACATGGTCTCTCCAAGTGTTAATACTTCATGAAGTATTGCTGCCTTCGTTTCCTCGAAGTGGACCTATGCGGAAGACGCATTCTCAGCTGTTGTGCAATGCTGTTCAACCTCTTGCTTGGGAGCATGCAAGTTATTTGGAAACTACTTATTCTCATCTGTCAAACACTAAGTTTTTGAATTTTCTACACCTACGAAGGCCAAGTTGGCTGAGGCAATGGACTCGATATATCTCTTGGTTTTGGCCACAATCACCCTTTCTCTCATAAAAGAAGGAGATGTGAGATCATTTGTAAAATGATGCTTATGCACTTGTACATTTTTCTTTTGGAGTTCATCATAAGAAATATTGTACATTTACATAATCAGATTTGCGTCAAGAGGAATAACTTCCCCTTCCTCACCTGGAGCTAACTTTGCTGATGGAGGTGGTGGACACTGAATAGTGACTTGTTGTGTGTTAGTCATGAGGTCAACATCCTAATTTTGTCGTTATTGTTCTACCTATATTTCCTCGATCTCTATCATATGTTCAATCTGATCAGAAATATCCTAATCCTGTATTTTTCTGCCCTCCTCATGTATTGGTTGTTGGTTATATTCTCGCTCTTCATCTTGTTTTCGTGTTGTTTCTTCTACTATTGCACATTTCCTTTCTTCTTATTCCTCATTTTTCTTCTCTTGCTCTTCATGCTTCGGATTTTGTTCCTCCAATCTCATATGCTACTCTTCCCTCTTCCTCTTTTCTTCTCCTTTGTTTCCTCATTGCCTCAATTTCTAAAGCCTTTTTTGTAACCATTGGATCTGCTTTCATCTTGCAGCTTCTTCTCCCCCATGGACTCTGAGAAACCTTTCTCTTTCCTTTATCCTGCATGGATTCTCTCCCTTCTACTATCGCTACTTTTGGATTTGCTACTTTCTATGGAGTGACCTATGAATTTCCTACTATACTGACTGGCTCACAGGGTCTGGGTGCATTGTAGCAGTTCTTCCATGGATCCTCCTCCTAATAATGAAATGTCCTGCTAAGCCACCGAAAGTGAATTATTGCACTTTTATTTCTTGCAAATAGCACAACAATCATATGGATTAAAGTCTTGGGTACCGAACATAAACTTCTCTATCAAGTTTCCTTTGGTATCCACAAGTTTCAAATTTTTTTCTCGTACAATCCAATTTGCATAGGAAGAGTTGGCCAAGGTTCTTTCTTCTTCCTATGAAAATCAGTTCATAACCTTGTGGCAAGATGATATGCCACTTCTTGCATGACAATATTTTTAGTGCCATAGCTTAGAAAAACATGCCATGGCTACTCTCTACGAAATACTCAAAGGAAGGTTCCATCCAATGAGTAAAACCAATCTGTGATCTCTGATATTGCCTCCATTACTGCAAGCGATATGCAAGGTGCTTCTTCCTGAAAGATAAAATTGTATAGTGGAATCGAGAAGTGGTTAGTTAGCTTCTCCATAATGCGTCGATGGCTTAAATCTAAGATCATCTTGCAGTAGATGTTGATGAAAAGTTCTCGAGGTGACCAAGCCCAATTTTTACCAAGGAATGTGTTGTGTGCACAAACTGCATCCAACCAATATGTAGAAATATAGAATCTCGCTTTCCCGCTCATGGGAGGATTTAGAGCATTACCTACATGGATCCTTAACTCTTGAGACAACAAAATCTAGCCAATTGAGTGGATTCCCATTGTTCACATTCTAGTTCAGAAGAATTTACCACCCTTTGGGAAAGGTCTCTTTTTTCTGCTGACCGTGTGTTCTGCAAGCTAAGATGATAAAGATATAATAGGCCCTCTTGAGAAAACTTGTCTTATATGTGTTGGTTGATTTCTGCCAAAATTTGATGGCTCCTTCACCGAGCTCTTAAAAATATCCCTCGTGACCACATAGTTGTTGGTGGCATAGAAGAGTGAATCTGTGCGTGCTTCTGGCTCAAGGAAATGGTTCATATGTTGATAATTTCTGTGAGAAAAGTAGAAAGATTCTCACCGATGGTCCTACTCAAAGTCATGGTATTCACATCCATATGTGATACAATTCAACTGATGACCTCTGCACATGGGAAGGCTGGATATTTGCATGCAACCTTGTCTAGCCCTGATATCTAGAAATTAATGTAGACCTTTTGGTCCTCTAGATATGCTGGGAAGTATTTTGGTTAAAAATATTCATTAACTTTCTACCATGTAAGATCTGAATCCTTTTATACATACGGTTGAGTGTCTGAATATAATAGCAAGTTTACTGGTGTTTGCTCAATTGATTCCTTGGTACTTCTCTCAATGGTGTATTTTAAAATAGTTCTCTTGGGTGTCATGGTAATAGTGACTACTGAGAGAATTTCTCAATGACTATGGTACCTATGGGATAGAAGAAACACTCATGGAAAGCAAACATTAGATTTTTGCAAATCTATCTTCACAACAAGGTCAGGTAGCAAACCAATGCATTGATGAGAAAAATTGTGTAATTGCATTGGGTAAGAGAGTGAGAATGGAAGTCAAAACTATGCATTGTGTAGTCCCAGTAGCCAAGGGATAACCTAAGGCTTGAGACTATGCAATGTGCAATCATGCCTGGGTAGTGGCTGGGAGAGACTATGCATTACATAGTCTTAGTGGCCAAGCGGAGAACTGAGCCATGGAACTGTGCAATGCATAGTTGGGCTAGCTTGTACTATGCACTATGTAGTCTCAGAGGTGACATGTTAGCTTGAACTTCTGGATTGCATAATGCCCAGCTGGGCACAGTAAAACCAATGAAGGTAAAATGTGAATATGCTCGGTGCAAGTGTGGGAAACATGCAGATCTTAAATATAATGAAAGTAATAACGTATATCTAACTAAGTATAGACAAATCAATGTGAATGAAGTGCAGAAATATAACAAATGGAAGGAAAAAGAAATGTTTGAGGAGAGTCGTCATAATGGCGATCACCAGCATTAAAAAACAAGGAAATCAATGCGACACTTATGAAAGGAAAATGATAGACTAAAAAAACACTTCTACCAGCTAAAAGAAGTTAAAACTCCAGTAACGAGAAAGAGAAGCAAGAAAAAACACACTCATAGAATGACAAAAAAAGTGACAAAAGACGACAACAACAAAACTCACCTGGAAAAGCGATGACAACTCCACCAAAGGTTCCTTGGTCTCCTTGCGAATGCTAGATCTCCAAGATTGAAATTACAAATGAGTTCTAGAGGCGTCCATTAAATATATTTGGGTGGATTAGTGTTTATGACGTGCATGCCTAAAATCAAGGAAAAATCTACACTTGGCAAACATTTCTACAAATAGGGTCAGTGCCATCTTAAGGAAACAAATGATGAATCCCTATTTTCTAGGGATTTATTTTCTACTTTTTTTATTTTTTCATTTTTGGGAAACTTTCCATGCACATTGTCATTGTTATGCAATGAAGTAACAGATAGATAAATCAATGACTTAAAAATTATCTTCTTCGAGGGGGAAACCGCCTTTACATTTCATAAATGAACAATTCTTGGATGATTCAAATGAAAAAACCTCTTTTCTATATATATGAGTCTAAGGGGTCACAATATAATCAGAGCCTACATAAAAATGATAATGTAAGGGCACAACAATAATAATAGTAGGCTTCCATGAGGCACAATAATAACAATATGGGGACTACATGGGCACAACAATAACAATAAGGAGGCTACACTAATAATAACAATAAGGGGATACACTAGTATTATAAGGACCTAACATGCCCCTCTCCTTCAAAAACGTGTTTTCCTCAATGCTTGAGTAGTTTTGGATGCTTTTATAGAAAATTCTCATCCTCCCATGTGGAATATTCAGCGGGTAAGTTCTTCCACTTGATGAGATAATCTGAAATTTATCGATTTAATAGTTGCCAAGTTCTTGCTTATGTGACTACTTCAGGTTTTGATATGATGTTTCCTTCCTCATCAATTTTTGGCAATATTGTTTCAACCATGAGCTTGTCATCTATAACCTTGTTTAAGCATGAAACATGGAAAACTTGGTGCACTCGGGAAGATGCAGGAAGCTCCAATTTCTATGCTATAGTACCAATGTTTTGCAACACCTTGTAAGGACCATAATACTTTGGTGATAATTTATTATCTTTGTTATTTTTCTTGAGGGACATTTTTTTGTATGGTTGTATCCGTAAAAATACCTAGTTGCATGCATCAAAACTTCCTTCGCTGTGATGATGATCTACTTGTTGTTTCATTTGATTCTACGCCAAAGTGAGGTTATCCTTTCATTAAGGGAATTTTGAGCTCTAAAATGGGCCTCCCAAGAAAAAATTTACAACCAAAATAAACTTGTAAGAACCAATAGGATTCAAGATGATGATGCCAACCATGGGGGATGATTCAATATTTTTGGACTAAAAAAGTAAGAAGATTAAAAAATAATAAAATAATAAAACTACTTTTTCAACTTGTATTTTAAAATTATATCCATAAGGTTTTACAAAATTTTAAAGCGGGAATACTCATTGAATGAAAAAATCAATTCGTCATCCAAGGAGTAACCATGTTTCATACTTTTGATGGACCCTACTACACGAAAAATAGAAATACATGAAGAAACGTGATTGCAATCAAGTTTTTCATGTATTTCTCATTTTTTTTATAGTAGGATCGATCAAAAGTATACAACATGGGTACTCAGATGGGGAATCAAATTATGCATCCAACAAGTGTTGTCGCTCGAAATTGGAGTAAACCCACAGGGCGATAAGTTGAAAATACTAGTTGGAAAAAAACAAATTTTTCCTTTTTCCCTCTAAAATTTGATGATGAAATATAATATTATTTTATTATTTCCACTATTGTTTTTTAATTTCCTTAGGAGGCCCATTTTAGACCTCAAAATCCCCATAATGAAGAGCTGGAGAACTTATCATTGATGCTTAACGTGATCTTACACTGCTTGAACCTTAGAATTTTCTCTTAAAGATGATGTGATGAATGGTGGATGATATCCATAACATGCCATAAATGGGGTCATTTTTGCTTCAGTATTGTCGGAAGTATTATACCAGCATTCATCCAGAGGTAACCACTTGACCCATTGTGTCTTTTTATCAGATACAAAGCAACGAAGATATCCTTCCAAACATTTGTTCACTATCTCAGTTTTCCCATCAGATTGAGGACGATAAGATGAGCTATGAGCTAATTGAGTACCCAAGCAAGTAAATAATTTTGTCAAAAAATTTCTAGTAAAAATGAGACCTTTATTGCTTATAATAAGCATTGGGTTTCCATGTAGCTTTTGAATTGTTTCCATTAATGCAGTAGAAATTGTATTGGCTTTAAATGGATAAAATAATGCACAAAAGTGTGCATACTTGGTAATTCTGTAACTACCACCACGATGAGACTCTTTCCTTTGGAATTGGGTAAACCTAAGATAAAATTTGTTGAGACCTCCTCCCAATATTGAGTTGGAATGGATAAAGGTTTTAACAGACCCAAGGTCTTAATTGTCTCAACTTTAGTTTTTTGGAAAACCAAACATTCTGCCACAAACTTTTGAATATCATATTAATTCCATCCCAAAAAGTCCTTCTTGACCCTATCGTAAGTTTTTAAAAATCATGAGTTCCCTCCTAAGGGAGAGGTGTGATTGTTGGCTTCAGGGGATTAGACCCAAGTTTAGAGTTAGATGCGCTAACCAACAAAACCCTATACCACTGGCCCTTTCGGTAGTGACCTACTTACGCAGACTGCATTCTCACCTGAGGCAATATTGGGGGATTCTAGAACTAGTTTTCTGCATCCATAGGGGCTATGCAGTGTGGATGTAATGTTTCTAACTGTTTAGGGCTTAATTTTATATTCGTGAACCGTTAGCCTTATTTTTACTACTAGTGCAACACCTTATTGTTATTAGTATAGCCCCCTTATTATATTTTTGTACCCATGTAGTCCCCATATTGTTACTATTGTGCCCCATAGAAGCCCACTATTATTATTACTGTGCCCTTACATTATTATTGTTATGTTGGCTCTGACTATATTATGACCCCTTAAACACCTATATATAGAAAGGAGGTCTTGTCATTTGTATCATCCAAGAATTGTTCATTTTTGTAATGTAAAGGAGGTTTCCCCCTCGAAGAGGCTTATTTCTAAGGCTTTCATCTATATTTTCTATCTTTTTGTGTGCTGGTTTCATAACATTTGGTATTAGAGCATTGGATTCTAGGGTTTCATTGCTCCAAACAGGTCATCATGCCATTTTCGCTATAACTTCTTTTCTGCGACTTTTTAGAAGCTAAAAACAAAACCCATTTGGGCTGAAATAGTTCTAAACTTCCAGTCCAAATTCTCGAGCCTTTCTGGCTATATTTGCGGATATATGGTATGAGAAAGTTAGGGCTTTTGTAGACTCGAGAATTACATCTTCAACAGGTGACCTTGGGAAAATCATCATAACTTTCTCTTTGAGCATCAGATTGAAATTTCATAATAAGTTACAGAAAGAGGATGGACTATAGTTTTATGTCTATTTTTCAGATCCGAAGGTCAAAACAGTGACACATGGCAAGTCATACAAATTCACTATTTTGGAAAGGTGTATAATCCGGCCAGCATGGGAGATTGTGCATAAGTATTTCTTGGCTAATCCAATTTCAATCAAACTGGTGGCATTGAAAAGAGGACACATAGGAATACTCCAACTCACGATTTCAGAATTGGAAGATCCAAAATTACAGAGTGACAATTGTTTCAAGATTGAGCTCCTAAAATCAAGAAAAAACGAGATGAGGAAGTTTGATGGCAAGGATCTGGTAAATTGGATACTACAGATGGAGAAATATTTTGATCTACATTGTGTACCACTGTTACAAAAGGTATGTATTGCATATAATTATTTAGAACCGAATCAATTTTTATGGTATAAAGGGCTTTGTTCTCGTAAACCACTTGTCACGTGGTCAATTTTCATGGAGGAAATGATAGCACACTATGAGGATACAAAGAGAAACACCTTGTTTAGCCAATTGATAAATCTCAAACAAAAGTGTTCAATGGAAGAGCACATTGAGGACATCCAAATATTGAATATAAAGGAAAATGATATTCCAGAGAAGCAGAGGTTTGATGTCTCCATAGGGACTTTAAATGATAACATTCAACATGAGGTTCGTCTTTGGGAACCTGATTCATTGGAGAAGGCATTCAGGTTGGCAAGAAAAGTGGAAAGCAAAATTACAGAAACAAGGAATTCTACCCCTCACAACTATAAACGTGGAAGTGTTGCTTCTCCTAGCCTTCCACAAACTACAAGGGTGACACCACAACAATTGGAAGAAAAAAGAGAAAAAGGGCTTTGTTACAATTATGATAGAAAATGCACTAAAGGTCATAAGTGTGCTGAGAAGAAATTATCTTACATAGATGATGAAGAGGAGGAAGAAAATGATTAATAAACATCAAAAGAAGAAGACATACACCAGGAACCACCCCCAGAGAAAGAAGAAATGAAACCGACCATATCTTGTAAAGCATTGGAAAGAATTACCACTCATCAAACTCTCAAGATAGAAGGACATATCAAGAAGAAAAAGGTTCAAGAAGTGAAAGATCACATCGAGAAAGAAGAAATGAATCCGACCATCTCTTGTAATGCATTGGCCGGAATTACCGCTCCTCAAACTATCAAGATAGAAGGACATATAAAGAAGAAAAAGGTAATAGTGTTGATTGATTCGGGCAGTACCCATAATTTTATTCATTGTAAGATAGCCAAGGAATTGAATTTCTTCCTATATCCAGCACCAGTGTGTCAAGTAATGGTTGCAAGTGGAGGAACCATAAATTGCTCCGAAAAGTGCCACAATATCAAGCTATCCATGGGAGAATATGTATTGAATAGCCCAATGCCTTCCATTCCAATGGGTGGTGCTGATGTTTTACTAGGAGTCCAATGGCTACAATCCTTGGGTACAATAGATTTTAATTTTCAAGAACTTTTCATGAAATTATTTTCGAAAGGAAAGGAAGTTGAATTAACGGGTTTCACAGGGAAACTAGGAAATATAATCAGCTCTAACGGTATGACAAAGCTTTTAAAGAAAGAAAAACGAAGCGTAATTGCACAATTATGTTCACTAGAGGTTCCCACATCGAAATCATCTATTTTTCCAGATCTCCAAAAAGTCTTGGACAATCATTCCAAGGTATTTGAGACTCCCAAAGGCCTCCCACCTATTCGTGATCATGATTATTATATTCATTTGATTTCAAAAAGTGTTCCTCCAAACGGCAAGCCTTATAGATATCCATATGCCCAAAAGAGTGAAATTGAACATATGGTTGCAAAAATGCTAGACGTTGGTATAATTCAACCTAGTCAAAGTTCTTTCTCTGCTCTAGTGGTATTGATGCACAAGAAGGATGGGTCATGGCGCATGTGTCCAGATTATAGAGAGCTCAACAAACTCACTATTAACGATAAATTTCCCATTCCTATCATTGATGAATTATTGGATGAATTGCATGGATTAATTTACTTCACCAAAATGGATCTTCGTTCACGATATCATCAACTAAGAATGAAGAGTGAAGACATTCCAAAAACAACATTATTGAATAAAGATGCATTTTCATGGACTCCAGAAGCAACAAAGGCCTTTGAACGTCTTAAAGAGGAAATGTGCCAAGCACCGGTCTTAGCTACACCAGACTTCACAAAAACCTTTATTGTGGAATATGATGCATCAGGAAATGGAATTGGTGATGTTTTAATGCAAGAAGAAAGACCCATTGCTTTCGAAAGTTGTCCAATCAAAGGAAAGTATTTACACAAAGATATTTATGAGAAGGAAATGTTGGCAAAACTACATGCACTTAAGAAATGACGACCTTACATAATGAGAAGATCCCAGTTCAAACAATATTGCCAGAACTTGATGAGGAAGGAAAAATCATATTGGAACATAGAGCAGTCACACAAACAAGAACCTGACAGCTCCAGAATCGATCAATTTCAGAGTTTCTCATCAAGTGGAAGAACTTACTCGTTGAAGATTTCACATGGGAGGACAAGAATTTTATACAGAAGCATCTAGAACTACTCAAGCGTTGAAGGAGAGGGGCATGCTAGGTCCCAATACTACTAGTGTAACCCCTTATTGTTATTATTGCAACCCCATTATTATATTGTTGTGCCCATGTAGTCCCCATATTGTTATTATTGTGCCCCATAGAAGCCCACTATTGTTATTATTGTGCCCTTACATTATTATTGTTAGGTCGGCTTTGATTATATTACGACCCATTAGACTCCTATATATAGAAAGGAGGTCTTGTCATTTGTATCATCCAAGAATTGTTCATTTGTTTAATGTAAAGGAGGTTGCCCCCTTGAAGAGGCTGATTTCTAAGGCGTTGATCTATATTTTCTATCTTTTTGTGAGCTAGTTTCTTAACAGATACAATAGAGCTCTCCATTGCTCAACTGGCCACAACCCCTTTAAGGTGGGATTGGGATTCCAACCACTATATCCCATTGATGTGGCCATACCATTTACAACTACTCAGGAAGATTCGACTCATGCCTAGTCCAAAGTTGAAAAGACAAACAACTTCATTGAGTGAATTCAACACATCATCTAGTAGGTCCATGACATATTGGGCAAATCCAATGCTAAGTACAAGCAGTGACATGATCAACATCAGGTGCCACACAAGTTCCACGTGGGCGACAAAATTTGGCTACATCTACATAAGGAACGCCTCGCTGGGCCCCATCGCAAGCTTCACTCACTCTGATATGGGTTATACACCATCACCAAGGTTGTAGGGGACAATTCCTTCGAGCTCAACATTCCACCGTTCCTTGGCCTGCACCCAATATTCAATGTGGGCCGCCTTCGACCATACTTTCCACCATTGATGAACACATCCGACATTGCATAACAACTCACAACAATAGAGTTAAACCCAGACTGCATGGAACAAGTCACAACTAATTGAATCATGGGCACAAATATCAATAACACTTTCCAACAAAGGACCCAACTATATTGAATTTTCAAAGCGGACTAACTCCTTCACCAGGGACTAGGTTCAACAAAATTTTCCTCACCTCATGGAGGCTCTGCACGCAATGGGGAACATTCCTTTCTAAGGAGGAATGACTGATCTAGGTGGATATTTGTGGCCACCCATCTATTCCACCTTGACGTCCAGTTGCTTTCATCAATTTCGTTGTTTATAGCAACATTTACTATTTTTAGCAGTTTTAAGGGTCCTGAAATTCCAGAATAGTTTTGACCCCCTAAACGACATCTTTTTGAGGTACGCAACAAACCCATATCCATAGGTAGCGGTCTACATCAAATGCTGTAGTACTCAGAGATATATTTCCAACGAGGTATCATACGCGCCAAACAGAGATAATATGGCCAAGTTATGACTTCGGGAAGTTGGCTACCCAAGTAACCCTAATGGAGCCCACGAACTCTTGATGTTACAGTTCCTAGGGTTAGGATTTTGTTTGTTTAGGATTTTACCTTGTTGTTCAATAATAAAAAGGCCCTTAAGCCTCATTGTAACATAGTTCAGGGGCATGTAGCCGCTATATCTCTTCTCAAAGAGAAGCTACCTTCGCTCGAGCTAGTTTATTTCCATTTCTATATGTAAGCATATTTCAGTTCTTTGATATTAATTAAATGAAGTTTTATTTATGCTGCATCTCTGTGTTTATGTGTATATTTGTATTTTGTTGCGTTCCTGTATAAGTTTGGATCACTATTTTTTTTAAATGGCTATTTGTTCCGCGGTGCGCCCTGCGTAATGCAACACACCGATATATTATAACACTGTCAATTTTGTTAAGTTTGTTCATCGTTGATCCTAGTGTAATATAATGCATCGATGCGCCTCTTCCAAATAGCACCGTCAAATCATTGCGGTGTGTTTATCCTTACACATCACACCACTATTATTTAAAATTATCTAAAAAAATAATTTTCCATGATGGTGTTGAACAATTAAACGCCCAACGTGTTTAATGGGATAAATGCTCTGGTGTGCTTATTCAGATAAACACACTGATTATTAAATCTCTTTTTGGCTGAAAATTATTTGATTTATTTGTAAAATATATTTAATGAATTTTGTATTAAATGGGCTAGATTTCGTATTGATAAAAAATTTCGTAGAAGGTGTCAAGTAACAAAAATATTGATCGACACAATGATATCACATCAAAAAAAGCAAAGAAGACAAGTTTTTTGTAAATTCTTTACAAAATTAATATGTTTGAACTATATGTAAGTTTAACTAATATGCATTGGTTGGTGTGCGTTATGTAGATCCACAAAATTAAGAAGGTCGATACGATTATTTCTAATCTAAATGTAGAAGAGTGTAAAAGCCTAATAGAAAAATTGCAGAATGATGAATTAAGTGAATGAAAAATTATTACTCAATATGAGTTTTTGTTTTGTTTTGTTTTGTTTTGATTTTTTTTTTTTCATTAATAATATACTTAATAATATTATTAACATGTTTCAAACAATCTATTAATTCATATATGTTTAATGTTCTACAGGGAGAAATAACAAAGGAATATATCAATGTCATTCTAAGAAAATAAAAATTATAGAACATGTAAATGACAATGAATTGGTTCTTAGCTCATATGGAGTGGTGCTGAAGGTTAATGGAAGAGGTGGATTTTTTTTACCAAACTATGAGGGATCTAGTGGAACGGACATATAGACGTACTTTCCACTTAGAATACAAAAATCAATCCAGTTATTCTAAGAACCAAATTATATTTAAACTGCATGAATTGTTTCCAGAGCAATGGTCAATGAGACATGTCATACTTGCAATAGAAAAAACACACAACAACAAAAAAGAATCATTCAAAAGGTAATATTCCTAATTAAAATGATTTTCTAGAATTGTATGTATATACTACAAACCATTAATTTATTAATATCGATTTTGTTATATTTAGTTTTTATATATCAATATAAAAATAATTTATTACTCTTTTCAGGAATATTACGAAAATCTCAAATGATCAATGAGTTAATATGTGTAACATGCCAGTAGGAATGTCCAAATAAGTGTACAAGGAGATGGTCAAAGAAATGGACATAATCACATCACACGAGGAGCCATCTCAACAAAAAAGTGCTTCAAATGTATGTAATCATGATTGACTTTGTACATATAAAAACTAATTTAACATTAAATATTAATTTTCAAGTATCTTCTTGCAGAAAAGAAAACAAAATGGAACTCATTAAGAAGATAAAACAAAACAAAAATGAAGAAAAGGGTTGATTTCAAAGTTTGTGAGTAATTATTAGTATTTCCTTATAACAACTCAGGTTTTATTTTTTTCATATTTTAAGTTGTATTGCAACAACCATCCTTGAATGTCTTCAAATAGGTGCTAACATACAAACAAGAGCCATCAGAAGAATTGATTGACGTTAGGTTAAATAAGGGTGTTGAGTATATGTTGGCATATCAACAATTAATTATGGAATTTGTGAGTATCTATGTTGTTTTACTTCTCTGATTTTATAATTAATAGAAAAAAATCCTTTATATTAATCTATGATTTATAATGGGGTTTAAAACATGCAAGAAACAAAGTATGGAACTACACCAGTAGAAGATTTGTTGCATCAAGGCACGATACTTGGTTTTGAAACCATGTGCACAATTTATGAGTCACTTCTTGTTATGATACATTGTTATTCAATTTACATTGATGTATATTATTTATTTCATTTTCATTATTCTCATCAATGTAGATACACTCATTACACTTTATTAGTATGTTTGCAGATGGAACTTGAAGAAGATGAAAAAAATCGATGCAATCAACAAACCATTCCTCCAAATAACCCAAGTCATGAAAGTAGCTTGAACATTAACAAAAATTCCAACAAAGAAAGGTGATCTATTTGGATATCAATGCAACCTATTGTATTTTTTGAAATAATTGTGTATGAAAATGAAACATTTTGTTTAATGTAATGGACATAGTGTCCCAATTGAAAGACAAGGGGTTACCAATAACAATCCCATTTTGTATGACAAAGAACCTCTTATTGATATATACCAAAATAAATTTTAATTCATTCTATTGTGTTATCGAATGTCGTTGTAAAATGTTACACCACTGATTAAACATATGGACGATTAAATATTATAATGAAGAGATGCGAAATCAAATAGTATAACAAATTAATCCAAACATCATATACAAATGCACTAATCAAATTTTAATTTATATGAATATTTTTATAAGATATATGCCGATTTTTTTACGAATAACAAATTAAAAAAATTACAATAATTGCACTATCCCATATCGATGTTTCCAAAAAATAGAAAATCTCATACGAAAAAATGTTGCGTCCATAACATAAAAATGCATTGGTGTGTTATATTATATAAAATCACCGTGGCTACATCATTTTGCATGAGCAGTGCCTTTTCAGAAAACGACAGTATCAGGGCGTTTATGTCTTCAAGCACCGAAATTGTTTGCAATTAACACCCAATGCATTGTAATTCTTAAGCACTAGTGCTTTCATAGAACTAACACCTCGATCCTACAAAATACTGTTTCCAGCCCCAATGCATTATTAATATTAACAACACCAATCCTTTTTATATAAAAAATGCACTGGTGCATTTATACAAACGGTACGCATCGACATTGTGAGTTTAAACAAAAGCACTAAGACTACAATTCTTTTTTGTGTGCCCTGGTGTTGTTCCTTACACGAACGCCCTAGGGATTTTTTTATATCTATTAGAACCGATGCATTATGAAACGTAACAACTATGGACCTTCTATATCACTAACGCATTGGGTCATTTATACAAACTATACACATCAATGATGAAAGTTTAAGCAAAAGCATTAACACAACAATTATTTTTTGTGTGTCCCGGTGTCGTTCCTTACACAAACGTCCTGGGGATTTTTTTTAATGTTTTAGCACTAGTGTTGTATATATTACACACTAGTGTACTTTGGATTCAACACCTTAGTGGTTTTAGCTATGTATGCAACCCGATGCATTTATAGATGTAGCGCACCAGTGCTACTTGTTCCATGACGTGCAATAAAAAAAACATCCACTAAAACCTCTGTTTGCCCAAATTTTTTCAATTGTGATGAATTTCCATTAAAATATCCACTAAAACATTTGCTATCGTAGACATATGTTTTAGCGGATGTTTTAGACATTTTTTTTCCAATTTTATAACACTAAAAAACTCTCTTACAACCATGTTATAACTTCCGCTAGAAGATATTTTCCTTGAAGTGTTCCAATTTTTTTTCAATATATTCTTAAATATCTTGATATATTGCACAAGCATCATCATTGATTTGTTATATTTGTATCTCACTCTCACCTAATTAGTTGTCTTTTTCTTTGTCTTTATTTTCTTATATTATATTTGTAAACATTTGTATCGACATTCAAATATTTTGTATATTTACTAATATTACTTTATTGATTGTAATTGTATAGTATCGCCCCCCTAGGGCGTCACTTGACGAGGAAGAGGTGGTCGTAGTACAAGCGTATGTTCAATAACATGGAGTGAATATTGAGGCTCAAGCTAATGATCCTATGGAATAAGATAATGATGTTGATGACACAGTCGAAGAAGACGGGACAAATAGATTGATCCAGGAGACATTTAATAATGTTGGAATGGATGATGATGGAAAAGTAGTATGATGGATGTGATTTTAATAAACTTATACTTGAGAGGGAAATTAAACCTATTTATGAAGGATCAAAAACATCTCCTCTCTGTTGTATTGTTGCTAGCCAACTTAAAGGTGGTGAATGGTTTTTCAAACACGTGTGACACAACTCCTAAGGCATGTAATATCTTTTGTGACATTTAATACTATATACATGATAAAGCAATTAAATTTTCTTTGTTTTTATTGTAATTAGTACGTTGATCATCATTTAATTAATCTGTAAAATTTGGATGCAATATGTATGATTAATATTTTTTATTACATTAACTAGTACAACTATTTTTTATTTTTATTTATATATATATATATATATATATATATATATATATATATATATATATATATATATATATTATATATATATATATATATTTATTTATTATTTTTATTTTTATTTTTTTTTTTTTTTATTTTATGTTGTAGATTGTTAGGTGAATTTATGTTACCAATGTCAAATGTTTTACCTCATATGTACCGATATTTACATGACATTATGAAAGATATTGGAATGGAGTATCAAGTTATTCATGCATGTCCTAATAATGATATTATTTATTATAAAGAACATGCGTCAAAAGGCAAATGCAAAAAATTTGAATAAAGTAGATATCAAACCGATAAAGTAATAAAAAAGGTGCCTCACAAGGTTCTTTGTTATATTCCCATAATTCCATGCCTACAAAATTTTTAGGTGCAAAAGCATATCACAACTTATGGATTACCATGCAAAGAATAGAAGTGTAGATGGTTTTCTTTAAATGCCTGTAGATGGATCTGCATTTAGGAATATAGAGGAAGGTGGCCAAAGTTTAAAACAAGACCTCGTAGTCTTAGGCTTTCATTAGCAGCTAACGATTCCATTCCATTTGGAGAGATCAAATCTACTTATTTGGCGTGGACCATTTTTGTTATCAATAATAACATTCCTCCGTGGAAGTCAATAAAGAGGAAGCACATAATGTTGACAATGATTGTTCTAGATATTAATTTGTTTAGAATAATTTTTTTTAATACAATATATTGTTCCCAGTATTAGTTTGTTTACTCATATATGTTCAATTATGTCTTATATTTTTTTTTTTTTTTTCTCATATATGTAGTAATTATGTATCATATTTTCAATCAATTAGGTAAGTATCAGGTCAAAGATATGAATGTATATATCGAGACTCTTATTGATTAGTTAGTGGAATTATGTAACAATGTCACTATATATGATATATCTAGACCAGTATATGCACAAAGGGAATTTGAATTCCATGCAATGCTTGTATGGACAATTCACAATGCCCTAGGGATATCACATTTTTGTGGTATCTTATAACGTTACCCTGCACTTTAATAGTGTTTAGTTTTATGAAGTTCATTTCATGTATGTTTTTAAATAGTCCCTTCATTGTACATAAAATAATTGATATAAAAATTATTCCATCTCTTGCAGGTCTTCAAACAAAGGGTAAATTTGCTTGTCCAGTTTGTGGTCCTAAGGTTAAATCTTGCAGTTCACGTAGCTTAGAAAAGGAGGTGTTTGATGAGTATACACACTTCTTTATTAAGAACCATAGGTACTGAAAAAAATCTTTTCAATGGGAAAGAAGAGACCGGATGAAGACCACAGAGAATGACACCTCGTGCATGGAAGTTGCAATATAATAGAGTCTCTCAAGGTATGGATTGAATTGTCTATGTATCAATATACATGATATGTTTGAGTTATTTTATATTTTTATGGGATTTTATTTACTATATTAATTTACTGGTTATATTGTTTTTATAATATCTTTAACTAGGATTCACCTTGTAGGTTGTAAAGGAATTAATAACAGGGCACTTCCATGAGGAATGAAAATTTATCCCAAACATTTCAATAGACTCCCATACTATGAGCACCTATAAATTGTTCACTTGTTTGATACAATGCACATCGAGAAGAATGTAATAGAGACCTTATGGAAAATCTTAGATGGAAGGAGAGATAAAGAAAAAAATGTCAAGATTTGTGATGACATTAAGGAGGCTATTCATGCAATGAAAAGTGTGATTCATTCAAATGGAAATGGATATGGCCAAAATATTAGCACCCTTCCATGGTTATTAATAGAGCAACAAAGCAAGGACGTAAAAAAGGCTATTGAAAAAATTAAATTTCCAACTAGATTTTCTTCAAACATAAAGAATATCCTAACAAAGGAAGGTGAATTAGGTGAGGTAAAAACTCATGATTGGCACGTTCATTAAGATAATTATTTTTGTGTATATATTTGTACATTGGTGAAACATATTGTTAGATTTTTTTTGAAACTAATTTGGGAATAAATAATGATTGATCATTATTTTTGTTACAGTATGTTCTACCTCTATCTCTCCCAGCCAACTTTGACAACAATTTACAATGAGTTATATATGATCTTGGAAAATACATGAGGTAAATGGATATTTATGTGAAAAGTGTAATTTATTCAATAATTTGTTGTACAACTTATATTTGACTGCATGTGTTTTACTTGTCATCATGTATTATATTTTTTTTTTCTTGAAACTTGTGAGTTGATTGCCTCATTAATTGTATATGGTTTTCATCTAAAGAGATCATAAAGAAAACATAAAGTACTGGAGGAAAAAAATTCCTCGTCTAATCTGTGAAATGCAAAAGTATCTACGTCAAGAATTGAAAAGTGTGGACCTGTACACACAAGATCAATGTGGATGGTTTAGAGGCACTTGAAATCACCGAAGGCTTTGGTCATTCAAAGAGCACGTCGTGAGGGTTCTATGGTAGAGGGATATATGGTATATCAAACCATGGTTTATATTCATCAATATAGTCCATCAATAGGAAAAAGTAGTAATGCATTGGATCACATTTGGGATGTCAACTCCATGAAAAAATTTGAAGGGGACCACCTATTGGGGAAAAGTAGAATGAGGAATGCGAGATGTAAATATATAATGGAGATTTATAATACCGGTTTTTTATTTTTTTGTTAATGTATATCGTACTTATTTAATTTTTAGTTTTCCCATATAATCCATTATTATGAAGGTATAAAATGGTATATAATTATATATATGTGAATTATTTTATTTTAATACAATCGGTTGAGAGTGGGACACAATACATTTATACATTGCGAACAATCTTGATTGGATGAAGGTATGGATTGAACGATGCAAACAAGACAATAATGGTAGGTTAGCATGGTATGGTGTGTCTACATTGGTCAAAGAAGTTGAACGTAGTGGAGATACCAATCTTATACAGAGGGAAATTGATTTAGCATACGGTTTAAAATATTATCAAGAAAACATATTCACCCATACTACTTACTTTGTTTTACAATTGTATCGATGCATATGGCACGTTTTTTCTTAATTTGTAATTTTTCCAAGTAAAAATATTCTTATCAATCAATAATGCATTTTTTTTATGTGTTTGACATATTGTAGTTGAAACACCACAACAAAATGTGGTACGATGGCCGCAAATTTCACATCAAAAGGTTGGATGAAAAGATGAAAAATTATGATAGTGGAATAATTGCATTATTTCAAGTTATCAATGTTGCCTCTGAAGGTGACACACATCCAGAAGTCTCTGACAATTGATACTATGGCTATCTACATGATATACTTGACTGTGACTTTAAATCCTTCAAATTAGTTGTGTTCGATGTCAAATAGTTGTGTTCGATGTCAAATGGTTCAGGCTATGAATCCATGAATGTGACCCTGATAGAAATGTTATTGAGCATTCTAATAGATTTACCATGGTTGATACAAGGAAAGTTGATCCAAGATCAGAGCCCTATGTTATTCCAAGCCAATTCAAGCATGTATTTTATGTAGAGGTTCTCAGTAAAGAGGGTTGGTCATATGTTGTTAGATATGATCAAAGAGGAAGGCTGATAAAGTATAATGTAGCAGAAGAAGATGAAATTGAAGAAGAATATGATGTAGAGGAGCAGGGGATTCATGTTTCAAATGACGATGTCGAAGAAGTTCAAGGATATGTTAAAGATACAATGTTAATTTGTATGAACTAGATGATATTGTCATTGTGTCAGATGAATAACTTGAAGAAGTCATACCAAATGTAAAAGAGCATGTTATCGATGATGATATAGACGATGATTATGATGCTAATATGGCGAATCCTTTGAACATGAGTTATGAAATGAATGATACATATGATGAGTTGTATGAGGAAGTAGATTAATGATATCAAAATGTTGAAATGTACGAGGTATGTATTTATATGTTTTAAGTTGGTTTGTTCTCTTTCATTCACCTTAAATTTTTATTTTCCTAGTTTATATGTTTGATTGTTACTGTGTTTATTTCAAATATATTATAGTAGATAGATTGGGTATTGGGGAATTGAGAGTGACGTGGGGAGTTTGGGGACATATGAGCTTCCACCTTCACGTGGTTTTCCTTGTTCAATAGAGAATATGTTATCCTTTAAACAAATAGAAGCTCATTTAGGGTTATACCATCATCTACAATTTTAACTTTGGTTCATCTAATAATTTACAAGGTTTTCCATTTACTAATTAGTGGAAATTCTGCTTTGACCCCACATAGAGTGACCTACGAATGGGGCCACAGAAAAACCTAAGTTCAAATGAATAATTTGTAGATTTCATCAATGAAAAACTTGACTTCAAATAAAAATGACATGATAAACCTACATTCAAATCATCATCCTTGTCATCATCTTTTTCATCATCATGATCGTAATCGTTGTCATTATCATTTTTTTCATCAAAATCATTATGAAAATCATCATCATCATTGTCATCGACATCACCATATAATCACATATTTATTTTCATCACCATCATTATTTCAATCATCATCCATGTCATTCTCATCATCATCATCATCATCGTCATTATCATCATCATTAATTCCGTCATCGTCATATTTGTCATCATCATCATCAACATTGTCATCATCGTCATCATCTTTTTCATCTTCATCAACATCATCATCATCATAAACATCATCATATTTTTCATCAACATCATCATTGACATCATCATCATTATGTATAAAATATTTTTCGGAAGAAGTCACATTGAAGATTTTGGTCAACGCGTTTTGAACCAACAAGTGTGGTTCATCTTTAGGACACGATGAAGAAACAGATCTAGGAAGAAGGTTAAATAGGGAGACAGGAGCTAGGTTGACTTGTCTCCCTATTTAACCTTCTTCCTATATTTGTTTCTTCATCATGTCCTGAAGATGAACCACACTTGTTGGTTCAAAACGCGTTGACCAAAATATTCAATGTGACTTCTTCTGAAAAATATTTTATACATTACGATATGGATCACAAAAGCTTGAATTTGAATATCATCATCATTGTCATCATCATCATCATCGTCATCATCATCATCAACAACAACATTTTCGTCGTCATCATTATCATCATCATCATAATCGTCAACCTCATCTTCGTCGTTGTTATCATCATCATCGTCAACATCGTTGTCATCAACATTGTTTCCATCATCATCATCATCATCATTATCGTCATCGTCTTCATCATCATCATCATCATCGTTCAACTTGATTTTCCTCTCCCCTAACTCTCTTTTGATTCCATTCATATCTATAAACTCCATGGAAAAATCCTCATATTCTTTAAGAAAGGTTGCAACTTATGAAATGATATTCACACCTAGTAATCTCTCATTGACACTATTGGGATTACATGTAGTACCATATTTCATTTCCTTATCTTTAGGGATGATTGATAGATTTACTCACCTTCATCATCCCCAACCTCCTTAGAAAATCTCTTTCAACCATTCCCTTAAATGTGAGGCGATGCAACTCCTCACACTATCTTATAACCCTATAATTGTATCACCTAATCACCTAACCATATATACTGATGAAATATTAATATTTAATATCCTTTAAAAAATATTAATATACAATATCCCATATAGCCTTTATCCATAATAATTGCTAACCCATGATTTTTATAACCACTGAGCACTAACACGCAACCTTAAAATCATATAACCCTTAACCTTAAATATTATAATCCCTTACCTATTACCTCTATGAGATTTTATAGTTATAAAATTTAATATAGCCTCAAAATAATAATTTTTGACACTTATAGCACTCAAAATACAACATCAATAACCATAATTAGTAACAATTAACCTTTGTATTCATTAACTATTATACAACATAACACTTCTAACCATAAACACTTAACTCTATAACATGTAATCTGTCCCTGAACACAAATAACCTAATTAAATCCTTAGAATATGTATAATGATCCTTAACCCTAACTATTGTCGCCCATGACCCCTATATCACTAATCCTTATAACCCAAGTCATTATAAATTATATCCCTTATAACCATTCTTATTGTAACCTTGATATTCCTTAACCCTTTGATTTGAACACTAAGCCATATAATGTAAAACTATGAAACTCCTAATCATGTAACTTATATAATCCCTAGCCCTTATAGAACACATCTTTAAGCCTTAACCATTTTGGTTACAACCTCCTCTATCACAGATAATTCTTGTCATTGTCATTTTGTACCCTTATTATCCCCATTATTACTAACTATAACCTCCATAACCACAATAAAATATATCTCTTATTTACCAAAACTATATACCCCTAAATAGTATCACACCTATACATTCTCATGCAAAGCTCGAACTATGTTGATTATTCTTCAGCAAGATTAGGTGCAAGGACATGCAAACAGTGTAGTAGATGTGTGAGAGTAACTGAGCATCATGAAGTTAAAAGTGGTAGTCCAATTAACAAAAAAAAAAAAATAAGTTGGCAAAGAGGGTGACCAAAAACTGACAACATAAAAGAGCATTTAAAGACCAACAATGTGAGAGTTCATTGATGGACACACTTTAGCAAGGAAGTGGACTAAGGATTAGAGCTTAACATTTGAGGCATGATGAAATTTCAATCAATGACACATCATATATGAATTCATCATGACTAAGAAATGTAAGTGACCTAAAGGAGATATGGATGCCACATGGACAACATGCATAACACAACTACCTGACTTCCTCTAGTCGACTGAGGTTGTTCCTGGCATTTACATGAAAAACCTATGAACCAAATTTAGTGTCATAATTAGACCTCCTATATTCTTGACAAGGGGGGATATTTGTAATGCTATATAGATGGGTTGCATCCCAGGGATTAGGGGTCAAGAAATTTCACATTCAAGGGAACTTAAGTGTACTATCGTAACTATTTTTGCTCTATTCTTAATAGTAGGAAGACAATTTCTTGGCCAATATATATAGAGGAATTCTATCTGGTCTATTTTAGGAATAATATAGTTTTATTTTGTAATTTAAATTGGTTCAATTTTATATTTCTTATATTAATCTTTTGCTTAAGATATTTACATGTTCCTTGCATTATTTTGTTAACACTAATTTCTTTTGTATAGTATATAATATATATGTTTTCTTATTATTTTCCTTTTAATCAACATCAGCCCTTGGATTCCGTATAAGGGTTATTCTAGAATATGCATCCAATAAACCCATGTGATAAGAATTTGTGGGTGAACACACTATTCTATACATGCACATGTTCCTTCACATGTTAGATTAGATGAATTTTCCTTATCAATTTAGTATGGATTTATTGTTTAGAATGGATTATTTATTTTCCCTTCTACAATTAATCTAAAGTTATAAGTTGTCATCATGTATACCTCGACTCATCCTATTTGTTGAATTACAACCTTGTTTTATAGTTTTCTCTTACTTTGTTTCTTTGTATATCAATTTTTGATTTGTGTTTAGGGAATGTGGACTAATCTTGTTTATTTTTGGTTGTTCCTATTATTTCCTTTATAATTATATCCCATCAAAACTAGTTTCCAAACCACATAGTCTAGAATAATCAACCATCCCAAATAGGAGAGAGTCTAATTGGGCCTCTCTTTTGGGTTGAGTCCCTTGAACTACTTGGTAGTACATTCTTTCCCCTCAATAATTGTTTTAGCACTATAAAGAAGGCTAAACGTATGAATCCTTTTGTGGAATATCTTGACACTCACAATGTTCACCTAAGACTGCAAGGAAATGAATATGAATTTGAAGTCCCAACTCATGAAGAAAATATCTTCAACAAGTTAGATGCTAATACACCAAGACACTAGGCAATATTCCCATCACTCCTCTCCTCCCTCACTAGATTAGGAGAAGAGTACCTAAGAGATCATAGAGAGGATAGATCTTGCTTTGCAATGTTAAATATATGGTAGATATATTTTTCTTTAATATACACTACCCTATGATTTAGATGCCTCCATTGCCTATAGTACCATTTAAAGTAGAATTTTCTAGAGAGGAAGAAAATAATAGATATTACTAATCTAATCAAAAGGATATAGGATTGTTTCCCAGGACATTGAAAACATGATTTCATTTTGGGGATAACATGTGAGATTTAAATCATCCTTGGTTTTCCAAGGACACAATTGCAATCCTTGAAGTAATACATAGTTTTTCAAAACATCTTGATAGGATACTACCCAATTTTGACCAAGATATATTCATAAAGCTTAAATATCATAGTAAGAAATTCATCTTGGCCATTTAATTGATGAATCCAAAACATGAGAAAAACACATGTTGACTATTACCATACACCTTTGAGAATAATAATAATAATATATATACACCTCATATATATGTGCGTGTGTGTGTCTGTATTATATCCAATATATAATATATAATATATAAGATATATTATATATATAGCCATGGAACCATTTTCCAAACATTTCAACATTCTACAAATGGTTTGTCAAGGGCACGAGGGCATAGGTGGCGGCAAAGACACCTATCTTCACTAGAACGAGGGCATATGTGGTGGTAGAGACACCTATCTTCAAGGGAAAAAATATGGCAGTAATCCTTCCATTGCAACTTCGATCATCAAGTTAGGGCATTAAATAATTTAAAAATTAACTCTAATACTTTCCCAAAAACCGTGGATTTGAATCTTCTTCAATGTTCCACATTTTGTTGAATGATAGAGATGCTACTAGCCTTGGAGATGAATAATATAAATTGTCTAGGAGACCTCTTCACTAGAATAGGGTTGGATTCTATGCCATTAATAGATCTCGTTCCTCTTGTATAGATATGCACAGATCCTTATTGTGATTTTCGAATATTTGAAATCTGTTACAAGACCCTAGCATAGGTCTTAGTATTCTAGGCCTTATCTAAACTTAATGCCTAGCCTATTGGAGATAACAAAAATACTTTATGAGTGCTTCTTGTTCCTCCAATCCCTTTATCCTTTTAGCCCAGGTCTGCGACCTTTTAGGGTTACTAAAGCTTTGAAGCAGACCTCTCAAAAAGATCTAAAACACCTTTATTAGATTGGTCTTGGTTCCCTTTATCAATAGTTTCATTTGCTGGTTGTTAAGACTAATTTGAGTCCACAAAAGATGACTCGGCCACCCTAATAGAATTGCATATAATTTCCATATATTTGAGATGATCCCACACATAAATTTGATTTTGTTAGGGATACTCAACCTTGTGGCCCAAGATTGCAATCTTATTTTATTATTTACTAACCCTAGGCAACATCCTTCAAAGATATAGTTTCATCCTTCAAACAAGGTCTACAACCTTTCAGACCCGTCGAAACCCTAGAGATTGCATGGATCTCACACTTGTGAGTCTGAATAGAGTGTATTTGAAAGTTTTTTTCCTTCAAGACGTCCCTTCTTCGTCGTTGAGCTTTCTTCTTTTCTTCCAAGGTCCTTCCATTATCTTATTCTTCACAGATCATACCAAGATATATGTGTATATTATATATCTCAAAGTGGTCGAAGTCATCCATTTATATAGCATTCACAAGGGCTAGAATGGGCCTCTCTAGGCGAAGTTTATGAAGGCTAGCCGACTTGATCAACATTCTAATATTTTGTTCCTTTGGTTTGATTTTCAAATCTCCATGTCCTAAAATTGGACACTTTGTGTTACACCAATCTATGCATTTCCAATCGTTGTCGCAATTACCTGAGCATTGCTGATGCGTTTACTTAGACATGTGGATGAATTTGGAGACGTATTTGACACTTTCATATTTTTCACATTTGGTAATTTATTCTACATTGTTGGAATTCTTCGATGATAGAACCCCTCTTCTAGTTGCAATGTGTTAAATCACATGTCATCCTGGCATTTGGTTAATCTTTTGGAGCTGTATGAATACTTTCCATAACCCTTGTACACATGGTGCATTTGTTGACGCTCAAACCTTTACAATGAAGTGGTCTCCTTCAAATAAGTCCTTTCTCTTTTAACAAAGATAATGGGCACGAGTTTCATCAATTCCAATGAGCATTTTAACAAACTCAGACCCAACCATTTGTAAGGAAATTGATGCATAATCACCTTAATTTGTTTCATGTGATGAAGGCTTGAAACCTTAGGTCTTTCATGATATTTTCACTTGGGAACCATAACGCTTGTACTGAAATCCAACTTGCATTTGTATGCTGTCATGAATGGGGTATATCCCACATTAGTGCGATGATATAAAATTAATTTCTTTATAATTCTCATTAGCCATAAAGTCTTTTGATGCATTGTGCATTTATCAAACTCACTTCTGGGCTCCTCCTCGACTTGATGCTCAATACATTAGGCACTGGCTTGTGACAAGTTATAATACTTGGTTTGTGGCTTAGTAGATTTAATCTATGAAATATAATTGGAGGTTGAGCCTAATAACATTTTTCAAAAAATTATAAAAACTCTACCTATTAACCTTAGCAGGTCCGAGAGAATAAAGACTTTAAAATCCAAACTAAAGACCATAATAGCAGGTCCGAGAGCATATAAAGACTTTAAAATCCAAACTAAAGACCATAATAGCAGGTCCGAGAGCATATAAAGACTTTAAAATCCAAACTAAATACCTACATATTAACCTTAGCAGCTCTGAGAGCATATAAAGACTTTAAAATCCAAACTAAAGACCATAGAATTTAACCTTTTTTCTAAGAGAAATCCAATATTTGGACCTGATGAACAATGTATTGTGTCTCAAAAATTATAAAAACTCTACCTATTAACCTTAGCAGGTCTGAGAACATATAAAGACTTTAAAATCCAAACTAAAGATCATAATAGTAGGCCCGAGAGCATATAAAGACTTTAAAATCCAAGCTAAAGACCATAATAGCAGGTCTGAGAGCATATAAAGACTTTAAAATCCAAACTAAAGACCATAGAATTTAACGTTTTTCAAAAAATTATAAAAACTCTACATATTAACCTTAGCGGGTCCGAGAGCATATAAAGACTTTAAAATCCAAACTAAATACCATAGAATTTAACTTTTTTTATAAGAGAAATCCAATATTTGGACCTGATGAACAATGTATTGTGTCTCAAGATCATATTGACCCTTTAAAAGCATATTTTTTCCCAAAAAATATCACATTTTTACTCGGAATATTTGAAATCTCGATTGATTGATTAAAAGACGCTTAATTTGGCGGCGTTCCTTACGACATGGTATACACCATTTATTGTCTTTTAATTTATATCAAAATGATGAGCATTGTCAAATTAAAAGACAACACTTGTTTTAAAATGGGAAAATGGATGTTGTTTTAGGACCCCAAACTGAAATGTCAAACTTAGAAGAGATGATTTCAAAGTAATTTTGCATGTGATAATAGTTACATTTTCAACAAGGGGAAATATAAAAGAAATTATCTTATAGAAACAAATTCAAATGAGACTCCCAAGATCCAAGACCCAAGAACAAAGACCTTCACCAAGATCAAGCCAACCACCAACAATTTATTTCAAGACAAGATAATGCCACAAATGTCAAGAAAGGAAGATTCTTTCATAGTCAAAGTTTCAGACTTCAAATAGAGGCTATAGTCTTCATGCACCTCTCAGACCTATGGAAAACTTAGAAGCTTACGATATCTTGCATGTGTGAGCTATGAAGAACAAATTCATATATCTAAGACTTCCCAAGAGTATTTGTCTTCTTTCCTAGACTTCTCTTCCTCTTCTAAGCACTCTTCTCTTGCTCATAAATCAAACTAGAGATGTGTGTGTTTTTATTTTCTCTTCTAGGAGGTCAAAGTCCTCCTCTTTATAGTCTTCCAAGGGTTTGACAAGGCCTATTTAGCTGACTTCATAATTGTTGGTTGACTTGATCTTGGGGTCTTTCTAGACTCTTCTAAACATTAAACTATTTTTTATTTTCTTGTTACAAGTGGCCAATTGGTTCTTTTACAATAGAACAATGACCATGACTCACAAAAAAACATAAGGATCACTCAATGGGTGCTATGACCTAATGACCAATGACCTCGAGCATGAAGCCCATGCTTAAATAAATAAATTTTCTTTTACAAAAATATTTTCCTTTTCTTCTTTCGACAAGTACATAATAATTACATCATGTCATGAGCCAGGTAACAATTTTGAAGACCAGAACTAGTTACACTTTTCAACATAACATTCACTAACAAGTGCCACCAAAAACAATATACAAATACAAGAGCATGATCATGATTTTGAAAATCTAGGGATACTTTAGGGAGGGAGAATTCCTAGAGATTTCAAATCCAAACCCTAAGTCTTTTGATATTACTTTTAGAAACATCAACCCTACAATTTGAATCTCAAATACTATTCTAGCCTCACTAGCATTTTCCATTTCACCCTAGCCCCCCCACAAACCCTAGAGACCAAAAGCTAGGGTTTCTATAAGAGAATATGGTTAGGGTTTTTCTTATGATTAGGGTTTCCAAATACCAACTAGTGTTTACAAAAAAACTTAGATGGAAACAACTTCCAACAATATGAATATTACAAACCCTAGAACCAAAAAGTGAAATATCAAAACCCTGATATGATTTAGGTAAGACCTTCTATGGATAAAAACAATTATACGTACCTCAAGTACTACATATCTTAGTCCTCTAAGATCACAAGAAGTCAGCTACAACAATTTATTCAAGGTGCCATGATCTTCTTGCTGCTTTTTAAGTATTAATACTCCAAATATACTACAACTTTCATTGATGTTAATATTTTCTCAAGAGCAATGCTCTACACAAGGTGATTAATTGTAGCATCATAATCCTTCAAGATTAGTACCAATTTCTTCCAACCAAGCATACTTTATTCACCAATTTGAATTTGAATACAAAAATGGATGTAACCTACTTCTCATATTCACTTACTAATCTCTAAAGATTGTAATAAGGGTAAATTTTCTTCACATGAACTATATGATAATCCTTTATTGTAGAATGAGTCTTTTCCTATGGCCTTGAGTTGCCTTACTTGTTGGAATGTAAGTCTTGAAATGCAACTTATGCAATTTTTGGATGGGTAACAATGATTAGTGTATTCAATTTATTACATAGAAAAATGCTGCAAAGATGAGTTATTACTAATGGAAAATAGAGAAACGATAAATAAATTAAAATATGCAAGGAAGGTAAGATATAGCAGTGCAAAATTTGCAATTATTAATTAGACTCACACTCCCAATTGTCAATGATCAAGATGAAACACGAAATGCAAGATCTAATCTAAGATGAGAATGCAAGATGACCAAATTAGGAATTACTTCATTGAGATCACAAATTTAAAAAGTGCTATGAGAACAATCATTTGTAACCAATATATCCTAATTTCCAATTATCAACCAAGATTACAAGATCCAAATACAATTTAGAGAGACACTTAAAAACAAAAATTACTTAATGAAGATATGATAGCAATGCATCTTGATTACTTATATGTGCTTATTATGATTACTCTTTCACTTATTAAATTTGGTAATTAGGACAAGAGGAATCTTCGAGATTATAGGAGCACAATCATAAGTAATTAGATGAGATTGCTAACAATGAAATTCGATGATGAAATGCAACAAAAAGATTTAAACTCGCTAACAATTTCTCTCATTTGATGGAGTGTTATAGGAATTTCAACCAAATTGTTATTTTTCAAATCTATATTCATCGAGTGATGAAAGTTCAAGTAGGATAGAAGAAACTAACCAAACATCTGTTACATCGTCTAGCAGACGAAGATCAATTAGAGGTGAAAAGATTAGAAAAAAATTTCATAGACGCATGGAATTTTTTCTCGGTAAAGGGAGGTCATGTTATTATGATAATGAGAGCATGGATGACATCGAGATGCCCTTGAGGTACAAACATATAGTGAAACAATGGGTAGCCAAGGATCTTCATGAAAAAAACACTGATTTTTCTTTTGATGAAAGGATATACCGTGTTTCCCCATCATCATTACATAGTTTGGGGCTATTTTCCATGGATGGCGTAAAGGTATGTTACACCGAATTAACTGAATTGAGGGAGTATGTTGGACCCTATTACATCTACAATGATTGGGTATGACTAGTCCAATGTACCGAAAGTATGCAAAGGTATGGTTTGGCCGCAAATGACAAAAAACTAAAAGACAATGATCAAAATAAAGGCACAACTATGTATATCAATGGAAGGCCAAAAGATTAAGCAATATTACAAGGTTTATAAATAGTACATGGCTTATGACCACAAATAAGCAATCCAATTACATATTTGAGGGGAGTGAAGGAAACCATGTATTCGTATGCACCATAAAATCAATAGCTGTAGGGGAAGAGTTGCTCATTGATTACAATTTGAATCTAATAGATACACATATTTCTATTATGGGGGAAGTATCTATTCTATTGATTCGTAAACTTCCATAGATATTCCAATGTATAGTTTGTCACAACAGAGCTAACAATATTATCTTAAAAATATGAAATTCTACACTATTACAATTTTATTAAATTGATAGATCTATAGATTTTACTATAATTAGTGCATGCATACGAATGGAAATTATGTAGAAAAGAGAGAACAATAAAATAGAGCTCACACACACACATAAGACATAAGATATGCTCTAGGAAACCCCTTCAGGAGAAAACCCAACTGGAAGGTAAGGTCGCTCCGCTCTCTTTCTCGGTCTCAAAATATGGCTGCAAGTACAAAGAAGTAATTCATGTGGCCCATGGATTGCTAAACATCCTATTTGTCCTGGCTATATTTTCTCATCTATGGAACAAAATTCTCTCGAAAGAATGGAATGCCTCTTCCTCCTAATGGCCCAATTATAACACAACCCGAAAACCTACTAGCGGTTAAGTTTGACTACATCAACTCTTAACTAGAGTTACAATATAGACTCTTTTAGAGTCTTTTACATCACAATCACGTGGCTATCCCCTTTTCCATGAATAATGGGGGTTGACATGGCATCCTCGTGAATTTTAGGTGTGAAAATAGGAAGGTCAAATTTTGAGTGTCATAACTTTTTCATATGGACTCTGATTGACACACTTCTTGCAACATTGGAAAGATCTATGTATGTATAATAACATGAAAGGTGAATTATAAATAAACAAGGTTTTACCACCAAAAAACGTTGTTTTATGCTTCAAAATGCTCTCGGAAGGGTTCAAACCCCATTTTTCCAAACTGGGTCCCGCCGATAAAAACGGTCCCTTGAGTTGATTCCTCCACTTTTTCCAATATGAATGCATCGAGATGGATGAAAAACAATACAATGATCTAATTTAGATCACACCTCCCCATTTTGGGAGGATTTTTGTCCCCAAAATATTTTACTGAATGAGGTGAGGAAAAGTTTCCTCCACCTTCTCTCTAGTGTACCATTTAGTTTTGCCTGGAAGTTGTCCCTTCAACCTAATCTGCCAAAGGTAATGATTTACATGATTTATAGTTCTAGAACTCTTTTAAAATACTCTATATTTTGTCAACTCTCCTTGAGCATCAGGTGCCAAATCCTCCACTAAATGTAAGACATGTTCCTCTTCCTGATATAGCATAGAAGGCTCATAGAGTTTCAAATTCTCCACATTCACAAATGAGTAAATGTGCATATATGGTGGTAAACTAAGTCGATAGGCATTATCACCCACCTTCTTAGTATCTCAACGAGACCGTACCTCAGAGCTTTGATTTTCTTAGTAGACCCCTATAACCTCTCCTTGTTCAATTGTAGCCATACTCTGTCTCCCATCTTAAGCTATTTCTTTGTTCTATGTTGATCATGCTTGGCCTTATAATTCTCTTGCAACTTCTGTAGTGTTTCCTGTACTTTTAGATGGATCTTCTTGATATTCTCTATACATTTTTCAGCCCTCAAAGCATCTCTTGTAAGATCTTCCCTCACTCCTCCCATTTTCCCATATGCAATATCCAAAGGTGAAGGTGGAAAATATATAGAACAAGTTTCAAATGGTGGCTTTCGTGTAGAAGTGTGGACTGCTCTGTTGTAAGAATGTTGTATATATACAAGATTTTCATCCCAAGTATTTAGATGCTTGTTTTGGTATCCCCTAAGAAGTTGCACCAAAGTCCTGTTGACTACTTTCGTCTAGCCATCTGTCTGTAGATGGAATGTTGTAGATATCTTCAAATTCATGTCCATATTCTCCCATAATGTAGTTCAAAATACACTGAGAAATCTTGTATCCCTGTATGAAACGATGCTCCTTGGTATCCCAAAGTGAATCCAGACCTATCCAAAGAAAACATTTGCTTATTCTTTCTTGCTGATGGTATTTTTACAAGTAATCAGAACACACTTCTTGCTAAAATTGTCAACTACCACAAACATGTAGTCATGTCCCTTCCTGGTTGTTGGTAAACCTCCCACAAAGTCCATGGAAATGCTTTCCCAAGGATGAGTAGGTACAACTAAGGGATGATATAACCCTATTTCCTGTTGCTAGGATTATTGGTACAATAAAGCATGCATCCTCTTATGAACCTAGCTACCTGTTCTTGCATCTTGGGCCAACACACATACCTCTACATGTTAGCCACAACCTTCCCTACACAAAATTTCCCTACAACCTTGGAGGTGCAAGCCTCTATGATCAGCTACAATCACTCACCTTTAGGAATTCATATCTTATCTAGCTTGTAGAGTAACCCATCAAGGATATGGTAGTAAACAATGTTTTCACCATTGTGTACATGAATTTGACTCTGCAGCTATTGATACACCTCCTTGAAGTCTTCATCCTTAGAATATGCCTCTCTGTATGCATCATGGGTGAATGGATCCATGTGAAGAAGAGTCCCAAAAGTTGTGATATTTTATGTGGGTGGCCTTGAAATCATGTCGGCCAACTTGTTTGTGTTTCCCTTCTTATATTTGATTACCAAAATAAACTATTGTAAAAATCCCATTCACTTGTAATGCCTGGTTTGTTGTAACTTACTCTAGGCCTGTAAGTACTGTAATAGTTGGTGATATGTGTGGATTACTATCTCCTTTCCCATTAGATAATGCTTCCAATTCTTCATAGCTTGCACCATGGCATAGATCTCCTTATTATAGGTATGTTATTTAAGAACTTCCCCATGAAATACTTCTGAATGGTATCATATAGGTCTTCCTTTCTGCATCAAGACAACTCCTGTAGCATGGGCCACTCGCATTTGTCTCCACTTCAAAGGGTCGCTACAAGTTTGGTAATTCCAGAACTAGTGCTTGATTGATATTCTTCTTTAACTCCTCAAAAGCCTTCTTTTTTCCTTTCCCCCCCTAGAAACTCTTGTGACTTTCTGTTATGGCATGGAGTAGTGTTGCCACTGCTGAAAATGAGGCTATGAATTTCCTTACGTACCGTGCTTCCCTAATGAAACTCTTGACCTTAGAAACATTACTATGAACTGACCATTTCTTGTTGGCCTCCATCTTGGAAGGATCTGTCTTCATTTCTCCTCCACTGGTCACATACCCCAAATACACTAAAGGCTATTGCGCAAAATTACACTTCTTTAGATTTGCTAGCAGTTGGCACTTCTTCAATGTTTCCAACGCCTGCGTCAATGTTATAGGACAAATTGACCTCCTAATCAACTCAGAGGTAAAAGACAAGATGATTGAAGCAATGACCACAATTGCAGGCCCATAATCCACACTAATGCCCTTTATACACTGACAACCTGCTTTATAAAGCTTGTTTACAAGCCTAAAGGAGCGTTAGTCACCCTGCTAACTCTTGTTGTTAGACTAGGGGGAGCGTTAGTGAATTTAAGTGATGTTCAAAAGGTTATGCCAATGAATTTTCTCATAAATATCTAGATATTAAATCCCTAAATTTGTGCAAGAAAAGCAAGGAAACTCCAAAAATCAAGATATTTAGAGAAATTCTATTCTAAGAATGAAGGCAAATGGGAAAAAGCTTGTAAACAGGGCAGGTTTATGGTTTTTGCCCTAATTAACTCTAGATGGAGCTTGGAAGCCCTAATTCAATTGCTATATAAGTAGCGAGAGGGCCATTGGAAAAGGGATTAGAGCATTTGGAAGGATAGCCCATAAAGCTGTTGTGAACTATCATATTCTTGAAGGAGCTAGCTGAAAGAAGGAGAGAGAGAGAGAGAGGAATAAGGGGTAAGGAATGCTGATACAACAGATTGTTGTAATCACTCTTCCATTCTGAATATAGGGCTGCGGTTGTGTTCCCTACTCCAAGTGTCGGTGATATTGTGCATTTATTTGTTCATTCTGATGCTTGTTGTGTTGAGTAGATAAGTTATACATTTATACATGTTTGTTACGGATTCTTACATTAATTGTCAGAAGCGTATGTTGTGATTGGTTTGCTTTGTTATTTTGTGCAGGAATCATCTTGGAGCTGGTTAGGAGGAGTTCTTATTACCGCATGGATATCCCCAAGAGAATCTAGAAAGAACCAAAGGTGATCCTCTTTCCATACCCTGTCAATATATGTCTAATAGATGAACATGTGTGTAACAGGTAGCTTTTGTAGATAACCTTACGGTTTGTCGAAGGTCCCGGGAAGACTTTCGAGGGTAGTTTTCACCCTATGCATTTTACCCCGTAGCAGAATTGGCGACTCCACTGGGGACTATACATCTAGTTCCCAATTACTTGGACTCCTCTAAGATCTTCCCTTTCTTCTATAAGCTTCCTGCTTCTTCAAATCCTTTTATGATCCACCATCTATCTTGTTGCATCCTGCAAAGTTGCATTCTCCTCAGAAATTGATCCTAAAAGCCCTCTTTTTGAGCTATTTCCCTCACTAACGTAGGCTACTAGTCTACACAAAGCTTTATAAAGCTCTTTGACTGTGCACAGGGAGCGTTAGTGGCCAAACTAACTCTCTATTTACAAAGAGACAGAGCGCTAGTTACCCATTTCCATGTTTTTCAAGATATTTTGTGGACCAAAAGGGGGGGAAACTTGTCTTAGGGGCAAAAGTAAGATTTGCAACAGTATCATGCTAACAAATTTGGTGTCTTAAAAATTTATTTTTAAGAAAATGTTTTAGTTTTTCTCTCTTAAAAGTCATTTTTTTGAAAGAAAAGCTGATAAAATATATATCTCCTTCTGTCAAAATAGTTGTAGGTTGCTTCATTTTGGTTTTCAGTAGTTGTTCGGGAATATTGAGAAAAGAAACTTTCGGTTATGCAAGTGTTGAATGGCTTTAGATGCACTGACGAATCCATGAATATGTGAAATGATACATGTGTAGAATAAGACTTGTTTGCATAAGAAATTGAAATTTTTTTCAAAGCATTGTTCTGCATGGTTTATTGAGTCGAGAGTCTCATCATATTCATACGTCAACACCCCTACCGAAGACAAATAAGCAAGTACACTAAAATTTACATTAAAATCAATCAGTTACTCTTTTTGAGCAAACCAACATTAGCTAGATTAGGACCTTGGGATAAGCATGTGAGTCAACTACCCAAGGTTGAAAATCAAAACTAGTGTCGTTAACGAGTGACAAATCCTTCTACACTCATATTACTAGGACCACTTCACTCACAATGGAGTGAAATATGAGACAACATTGGATTGTGATTAAAGGTAGCCCGCCTTCTCTTACAACTCCTTTGGGCATTCTGTGTATTGGGGGTCCCTTCGGGGATTTTGGAATTGAGTCTGGGACTTAGGTATCCTGCCCACACAGTGTGCTGTCTACGACTATGTACCCCCTGGTAATGTTTGTGATTTGAGGTATCTCTAGTGGCAAAAACTTCTAGGTACTTACACAAGGTGATTGGGACAAGCTGTCCTGGTACCTAAAATGGACGGATCTACTTTGTCTTCAGTTTTTGGGAGGGTGCTCGTCTTCACGAGAGTACTTGGCCCCTCAATATGAGGTTTGGGCAAAGCTCAAAAGTAACCGTAACCGTACATTAGGCCATCCTTCTTTGTTACTCATTGAGAAACTAGGTTTCATCTCCAGTAATCGGTGCTTATCAAACAAGGTAATTTCCCTCTGTTTGGTGAATGACATATTTAGTGTATTTTTTATTTTTAGGTACTAGAGTGCTATCATTTTTGATACTTTAAAGAATATCACATTAAAATTTATTTGATAAAACTTAACAGTCACTCAATTAGTCTCGTGGTACCTATACTTCCTTCATCAGTAGGGGGAACTTTCCCATCTATCCAGTCGATGACTCACAGGTTGTGGAATTCTAGAGACACTGTTGGTCCTCTGCCACTTCCCCAATCGACAGTCATCACAACACCGGTAATGTGGAATCCCGCTATCTCGTTTGTCCCAGGTATGACAACTCACATAACACCCTCTATAAGTGGAACCCAGGAGATTCCAGGTTCACTCCTATGGTGCCAAAATGCATACCTTCGACTAGTGCCACATATAGTTCTCCATATAACACTCAATGCGGCACTATGGGTGCGGTTCTCGTTTACCAACAACAAGGTTGGCCGCCAATGTACAGTTCCAAACCCCAAATTCAGATATCTGGGGGGATTCCCAATATGCACATGTCGGTGGGGAATGTCACAGTTCCCCCTCCATTCTCAGGCATGCCTGGATAGTCGCTGATTGACATGAGTGTTCCCTCTGTTAATCAAAGCCATATGGTTAGTTCTGTGTTGGTTGGGAATCCACAACGGATTCCCACCCAATCCATGGGGGCACCCTACTCACAAGCTCAGATGAGTCAAGGGAGCATCGCTTATACTGGGGGCAACTTCATACCCCAGTATCAAAATCCTCACGGAAATCCACTCTACAACACCGTACTACAAAGCAACTGCTACACCACGCAGCCCATGTACACCATGGGGAACCAAATGATGGGAGGAGCATAGAGCTCCTCAGGTCATCCGTCATCACCATGGTCGAAGTCGGGGGCACCCAAAAATTTGCCTTTTTTGGCAATGTTGGATATTCCTGACTTATACAAGTTGACAAACGACCCCATCTACCACAACTTACAATGGCCGCCGATCCCGCATAAAATACCGATGGACATTCCAAAGTTCGACGGAAAACAAGGGGAGGATTCGGGCACCCATATCACCACCTACCATCTTTGGAGTGTTTCTAACTCCATGGTGGATGATAGTGTCCGGTTACATATTTTTCCCCGCACCCTTACTGGCAATGCAGCAAAGTGGTATATTGAGTTACCATGCGCGTCAGTAAATATCTTCGATAAGTTAGCGATGGAATTCTGGAAGCACTTCCAGCTACCCATTTGCTATGAGACTGGGACAGAGCTCCTCACTTCATTTCGTCAGGATACCACCACCCACATCTCCAATCATATACATGAATGGAGACGTAGGCAGAGGTTAGTCAAAGCTCCCCTCCCAGACTTTCTCATAATGGACTGGTTCTGCAGGTCATTACTTCCGCAAATCGCTAGAGATCTCGCTCTAGGTGGTGCGGTCACAAAAGACCAATCCATACGTCGTGCCCAACACTTGGATTTGATATATTCACAGTCTGGCACTCTTTAAGACATAATCCCCAATGCTCCTAGTAACCCTAATGCTTCCGCTACCACCAAATCGACTGTTCTTCTTACCACTGCGATAAACTCTATGCATTCTACACAAAATCCTAGTGGTAAGAAAAAGAAGAATAAGAAAAAGACCTCTCCTTCTAAAGAGCAGTCACCCAAGCAACCCAACCAAAAACAAAAGGCCGCTATGCCTACTACTAATGAAAAGGATACACCTGCCAGATTTCCTTGCAAACTCTGTGCTGAAGACCACGAAACCTGGCGTTGTTCGCAGCTTCAGGAATGCATAGATTACCTTGCCAAAAGGGATACTGGTAGGACCCCTGTTGTCCTTAGGAATCCTTTTCCCACTCAACAGCAGCAAAATCTTATTGCAAACCAACAACAACCCACGCCAGGGGGCAATGATGGTTCACAATATCCTTTAGTTGGTGAAGGATCTTCTGCCGTTTACACATTTGGAACGGTAGATCTCGCCACAAGAGCCAAACCTAATGGAGCTCCTGTCACTCCGGCAGCAGAACCATCCTCAAGTCAAAACCCATCGCCTTCCAACGATCTGCATATCGAAAGGCCGGTTGAGAACTTTGTAATTCGACCCCCCAAGGGTGAAGTTCGACGCACAATGCACAATACATCTGCACATGCCACCCAACACTACAATATCATAGGGGTTTGGCGCAAGCACCATCGGCTATGTCGGTGCTCGGAGTATTAAAAACATGTCCCAGCCAACGGAAAGCTTTGCTTTCTTCTATTCGAGGTATTGACCCTATGGATTCCACGCGTGTTATTTTTGACATGGACAAGTGTAAACCTCCCCTTTCCCACCAGCTTGCATTTCAGGTGCATATCACTTCGAAAGCTAAAGGTATACAGCGAACTATCATCGATAAAGGTGCTTCAACTTCCGTCATGTCGGCTTCATGTTGGCTCGCCCTGGGTTCCCCAACCCTATCCCCACCGTCGAACTCCCTTAAAGCTTTCGACGGCCACACCTTTATCCCAAAAGGATACCTAGCCAGTTTTCCCATCACTTTGGCTGGGAAAATAGTAACGGTGGACATAGAAGTCGTAGACAACAAACTCGACTATAATCTCTTGCTAGGTCACAGTTGGACATATGCCATGACGACCGTCGTATCTACTGTCTTTCACATCATCCAATTTCCATTGGATGGAAAGGTTATTATAGTAGATCAGTTGTCTTTCTACACCCCTGATTATTCACCATTACCAAGTGGCTCCGTACCCCTAGTAGGAGGTGGAACTGACTCTTATGTTAGTTTAGGTACTGTTCTATTGAAGGCTTCTTCCGTCATGGGTTATTTCCCTCTTAAGCCACCGAAGGTTTCATAGATGGTCAATATGCTTTCATATATTCCTCATGAATATACCGATCCATGGATCCTACCGGCTCCTTCAGACATTGACACTTACGGAGAACAAATGCTGTTGTCATCAGCTGAATTGGCCTGCGAAGCCATTCAAATTGCATCCGAATCTCTGGTCGCTTTGGTTTTGGCCAACGATACCACTACCCCTCCCATAACCGCTCCTTCCTTTGATCCACTCAATCAAGTCCTACCAAGGGATGAAGCTATTAGAGAGATCATGAGGTTAGAAGAGCGACCTTGGGAGGATTCGCACCATCATGTTTAGATATCTGATTCGGACATGATACCTCTTCAAATCCTATCACTTGACGCACATGAAATCGTTTCCTCATCGTATACGACTATCCAACTTTTGGACTCGGAAGGAAACATGGACAATATTTCACAAACATTGCTCCCCAATATTTCTGTCATGACAGGCATCGTGGAAAACATACAGAGTGGAGCCAATCACAATCCTGAGGAAATTGTGAGCTTCACCTACTCGTTTAGGGACTTCCGCGATGTTTTTCCTTGGTCTAATGAGGAAATGCATGGCATAGACCCTTCTAATGTCAAGCATGAGATCGAGAAAGATCGAGCGTTATTTTTATGGTATTTTTCTTGCTTGTAAATCCGAAAAACCTCGAGTCTTCTTCTTTGGGCTCTTTAAACTACTACAAAGACAGATAGAGCACTTTTAGGGATATTTTATTGCTCTTTAAGAAATATTAACATCCCCGAGTTTTTGTTGTTGCGCTCGTTAAATCTATGCAACGATAGATAGAGAATTGTTAGGGATATTTTATTGCTCTTTAAAAAATACAAACATCCCCGAGTTTTCATCGTTAAGCTCGTTAAAATCTATCTAACTATGACAGAGCACTTTTGGAGACATTTTATTTCTCTTTAAAAGATATAAACATCTCCGAGTTTTTATAGTAGTGCTCTTTAAACATCCATACCACAATCAGTAAAGCACTTTTAGGGATATTTTATCGCTCTTTAAACAATACAAACATCCCCGAGTTTTTCATCATTTGCACTCATTAAATATATGCAAATGATGCTTTGACCACTTCTTTTTTGATCTTGTTCCAGCTCATAAACTGAAAAAGACAAACGGAGCATCCTTTTTTAGACACTTTTTTCTCACGCTTTAAACTGAAAAAATCTCGAGCTGTGTCTTGCTGCTCGTTAAACATTCTAAAGATGACCCGAGCATTATTTTAGGTACGTTTTTCTTGCTCGTTAAAAAATGAAAAATCCCGAGTTTTTGTTACAGAGCTCGTTAAAGTGTCACAAAAAAACACGAGTTTAGTCCATCGCCTCGTACTCGTAACAAAATGAGGTCGACATCTATTGGAAAAAACGTTTCTCTTTATCAGGGTTCAATAGATTAAAATACGGAAAAGTAACCGATCCGGGTATACTATTAAACTTTTGTCACACCCGGTTAACAACTATGACAAAGGGACCACCATGGAGTCTCTCTTTATGATCTTTTCACTCTCTAAATATGAAAAGACCACCGATTTATCTAGTCTAGATTCTTTAAATACACAGATAAGATATAGAGTCGTTCTTTTTATGATATTTTTCAGACTCTTAAAATATGAAAAAATCGACGAGTTTGCCTATCTGGACCCATTAAACTAATCAGATAGGGCAAAGAGTTGTTCTTTTTGCGATCCTTTTCAGACTCTTTAAACATGAAAAGGTCGATGAGTTTACCCATCTGGACTCATTAAAAATCAGACGGGGAAAAGTGGACTATACAACTGTATCCTGTATCCAGAAGCGTGATTTGGCAGCATTCGTTCCCTTGAACATGGCACTCCCTCAGGTAAACGATCATTTTGATAGCCTCTTAGTATGAACCCTACCAACCTATGAGTTTTTAGCCTATATACCCTGATGTAATTGCATCTCTGTATCTTAAACACTCTGTAGTGTTCATGAGTCTAGTGCTGTCTGGTTAAAATCGTTGTCGTGCCTTCTATTGTTCAAGGGTTCCCATTTGTTTCCTCTATCAACCAATCCTACATATCCTTTCATCATGCCCTCCATTGTTTAGACGCAAAAGCTCAAAATATTCTTCAAAAAAAAAAAATCATCCTTGTCCGGTTTTATGTTGACTGATGTAGGATGCGTCATTGCCTACCTTTTGGCAGGTTTCTTCCTATCGACTTCAACACTCTATCTAGGAAGATAACCCAGAAACACATTCAGTGCCTTGGTGCTTGTAGACATTAGTAATAGGTTACCTTGTGTTTGATCACGAGTTTTCATTATTGGCTCCTGGTTAAGCAATTCTACGAGTGTTCGACGACAAAAAATCTTTCACACTCATTAGTTTGCACTGTGCATCTTGGAGACCATCACCATTATCAGTGGCCTTCCTCGCATCTGTTAACAGTCTCCATTATTGACTAGTAATCAAATGATTTCATGCATGTTCGAAGTCAACTCATATTATCACATATACCGATCTATGCTATTCGGTGAAGTGGGAATCAAGACCTTGGGCAGAGGATTGCATCATTCAGCCTTGTTTCCTCTCCCAAGCTACGATATTGTTCTTTGGAGACAACTATTTCAGGATGATCTATTATGACACTGGATCCACCCTGTGCCATATTTGCGGCTAGCATTTTTATATCTCTGAGGAGAAAATTACTCTAACATAGCTACTGAGCATGGGAATGCCCGACTCAGGACATGATTTTAGCAGTTTATATATATGTATCTTTGTTGTATCAGGTTTTCCTTGTCACTCGAAACTTCTCTTTCTCTCTACAAATATTTTGACAGCAAATTACAGTGTTTTTCATAAATTATTTCGGCCATCGTCTTTGCCTCTGATCTCATACTTTAGGGGGCATCTTTTATAGGACAAATTGACCTCCTAATCAACTCAGGGGTGAAAGACAAGATGACTGAAGCAATGACCACAATTGCAGGCCCATAATCCACACTAACACCCTCTATACACTGACAACCTGCTTTATAAAGCTTGTTTACAAGCATAAAAGAGTGTTAGACACCCTGCTAACTCTTGTTGTTAGACAAGGGGGAGCATTAGTGAACTTAAGTGATGTTCAAAAGGTTATGCCAACGAATCTGCTCATAAATATCTAGATATTAAATCCCTAAATTTGTTCAAGAAAAGCAAGGAAACTCCAAAAATCAAGATATTTAGAGAAATTATATTATGAGAATGAAGGCAAATGGGAAAAAGCTTGTAAATAGGGCAGATTCATGGTTTTTTCCCTAATGAACTCTAGATGGAGCTTGGCAACCCTAATTCGATTGCTATATAAGCAGCGAGAGGGCCATTGCAAAAGGGATCAGAGCATTTGGAAGGATAGCCCATAACGCTATTGTGAACTGTCATATTCTTGAAGGAGCTAGCTGAAATAAGGAGAGAGAGAGAGGAAGAAGGGGTAAGGAAGGCTGATACAACGGATTGTTGTAATCACTCTTCCATTCTGAATATAGGACTGTGGTTGTGTTCCCTACTCCAAAGTGTCGGTGATATTGTGCATTTATTTGTTCATTCTGATGCTTGTTGTGTTGAGTATATAAGTTATATATTTATACATGTTTCTTATGGATTCTTACATTAATTGTCAGAATTGTATGCTGTGGTTGGTTTGCTTTGTTCTTTTGTGCATGAATCATCTTGAAGCCGGTTAGGAGGAGTTCTTCTTACCGCATGGAGATCCCCAAGCGAATCTAGAAAGAACCAAAGGTGATCCTCTTTCCATACCCTGTCAATATATGTCTGATAGATGAACATGTGTGTAATAGGTAGCTTTTGCAGATAACCTTACGGTCTGTCGAAGGTCTCGGGAAGACTTTCGAGGGTAGTTTTCATCCCGTGCATTTTATTCCATAGCAGTCAAATGTAAAATATGTTCCTTCTAGGTATCACTATATACCAATATATCATCCAAATAGACAATAACAAATGAATCTATAAAAGGGTTCAATACATCATTCATTAATCTCATAAGCGTAGTTGGTGCATTACATAGGAAAAATCACATGACTAACCATTCATACAAACCTTTCCTGGTTTTAAGGGAGGACTTCCAAGTATCTTTGTATTTGACTTGAACCTGGTGATATCAAGACTTCAAGTCCATCTTGGTGAAGTATTTTTCTTGCTTCAACTGATCCAACAGGTCATGTATCTTGGATAGGGGGTATCTATTCTTAAGCGTGATTTTGTTCAACGTATTGTAATCTATACACATCCGCCAATTCCCATCCTTCTTTGGCACAATAATGATGGGTGACCCACATGGTGATGTACTCGGTCGAATGACACCCTGTTCCAGCAAATGATGTAACCATTTCTTCACCTCACTTGCTTCTATAACAAACTATCTGTACAACCTAATATTTGGCAATGGGGAGTTCGACAATAGTTGGATCTCATGCTCCACTTCTCTCTTAGGTGATAATCCTTTAGGCTATCAGAACACATCCATGTATGCCTATAAAAGCTCCTTCAATTGTTGTTTTTGTTTGTTACTACACCCCTCCACGGATTCCTTGCCTCTTATTGACTCCTCTACAGATTGAATTTCTCTTAAAAAAATAAAACATACTTCTTGCTGGAACTGATCAATTTCTTGGTTTGCTTGGCACTTACCAACAAATTTTTTTACTTTCCTTTCTGCGCATTGATGATGTAAAATTTTCTATCTTTGATCAGCCAATACTAGTTGGATCTCATCATGAATATTGCATCTCGCATGTACATGTATGGACTCCCAAACACGACTCCACATACATAAAGGGGAACCACACCTAGATCTACTTCATCAATATAAACAACATTGATGGAAAATCCAATTTTGCACTGTTTTTTAACCTTCAGCTCTGCATCCTTCTTTACCCATCCCAGTGGATATGGGTTTTGATGATCACAAACTGCCAACCCCATCTTCTTAACCATCTCTACTGCAATGAGATTCACCTGAAATCTTGAGTCAGATAGAGCATCAATCTTTGTCTTCTTGACCTGTACCTTTATATGGAAGAGTTTGGTCATTTCTTTCTCTTCCTCTTGTTGAAGGCCACTCAGATTCACCTCCTTCTACACTGATAGACAAACGATCTTCTCATCCACATCTGAGTTGCTTTCAACTTGGTTGCTTGAATCCATGGCAATGAGATTCTTCTTCTTATTATCTTTCTTCATGTTCTTTAGGTTTATCTTTGGATGCAACTTCCAACACTTCTCCTTTGTATGGCCATCAATGTTGCATTGGTTGCTAGGATCTTTGTATTGGTGTGCTTTGGCTATCATATTTTTATATTGCCCCCTTTTTTCTTATTCTTCCCCTCCTTAGAAGCATCTTGCTCCTCCTTCTATTTCAATCCACTTGATTGCCCTCTCTTCAAACCTATGTTCTCTAGGTACTGGGCCTATACACAAGCCTCATGCATTGATTTGGGCTTGAACATCATCACTTACTCACATAGATGACGGTGCAAACCCCCCAAATACTTGATGAGTACATCTAGGTTATTTGGAGATATACCCAACATTATGGCCATATTTCCGAATTCTGTGGTGTACTCCTACAAGCTTTGGCCCAGAATTTGCCTAATTAATGCCATCAGATTCACTTGTCCTCCACATACCCAATGTGATAAAGTTATGAATTAATGAGGGTTTTGAAATGTTCCCACATAGTCACTGGAGATTTTCCCTCCAACCTCAGGGTTTTTGTGTGACTCTCCCACCAAGTCGGTGCACGACCCTCCAATTTCAGCCCCGCAAATGAATAATTAAAATCATTGTTAATACTAGTGATTAACCCATTACTATTGTAGTTGTATCCCTTATTAATATTGTTGTGCCCCTATTTTCCCCATATTTTTATTACTGTGCCCCATAGAATCCCTCTATTGTTATTTTTGTGGCTTTATATTATTAATGTTAGGTCGGCTGGGTTATATTGTGACTCCTTAGACTCCTATATATAGGAAGGAGGTTTTGTCATTTGAATCATCGAAGAATTGTTCATTTGTGTAATGTAAAGGAGGTTGCCCCCTCGAAGAGGCTGAATTCTAAGACATTGATCTCTCTTTTCTATCTTTTTGTGAGCTGGTTTCATAACATTTTACCCCTCAAAAATGTCGTTTGATGCCTCAAAATGCTCCCAGAAGGTTTCAGACCCTATTTTTCCAAACTAGGTCTCGTTAGTAAAAATGGTCCCATGAGCTTATTTCTCCACGTTTTCCAATTTGAATGCACGAGATGGATGACAAACAACATAGTGATCTAATTCAGGTCATCTATTTTACTCAACTTTAGATATATGTTTGTAGTGGTTTTCTTCTTAATATAATGATGATTAGTTGTGGATGAATTGCTTGATTTTTTTTAATGTGTCATAATGAAATTTCAAAATATCATAATATTTACGAGCAAGTATATAAATGGCTAATTTTTGGAGCAGTTCAAAAATTCTCCTAAGGAAGTGCTTAGTGAAGAAGCAATTTTTTTATCCATCGATCTGATCCAAGAAATAAGGAAGCTTCAAATGAAATTAAACAAGAAACTAAGTTCTTTAATTATGGTTAAGTCATAGGTAGAAGAGATAAAAGTCCAAATCAAAACCCTGGTGGGCCAAATTCAACATTATGGGGTAAGAAAATCATTTAATTACCATTTATTTATTTATGATTTTAATTATTTATAATTTTAATTATCACATCCTTTATAAAAAACTCTTTATTTTATAGGAGTTTTTAAGGGATTACGATCCTCATGGTGCAACTATGGGGGTCGACGTTGGTAGTAGCATTGATGCTTCGCTTGTGAGTGATGCACCAGTCTCTGATCCCGATAAAACCACTAAACCACACATTATAGGATTGCACATGTTCCTGAAAAACATACGCCAGGATGTGCACATGATGTTGTGGATGTAGAGCGTGATCCCATCATAGATTTTGAAGTGATATTTCCTAGATCTTCCAGTGTTACTAGCACGGGAACACTACCAATTACATTTTTGGTAGATGATGACCATTTCCCCATGAAATTAGAGAAGCTTCTAGGTATTTAAGAAGTGCCTTAAATATTAAGTACAATCTAATTGAAATTTATCTATAATATGTCATTATTTAAAAATAATGATAATATTGTTTTGCAAGAAATGATTTATTCTATAGGCACTTGTATGACCTAACCTTGGAACTCTTTGGGTGCACCATTCACAAAAACTAGAAATCCCAAAGTTCTAAGTTAAAGGGTCAACTTATGAACAAGATGGTTGGCTTGTTCCGTGAGGGTACTGTTGAAGCCCCGAAAATCGGGTCAACAACAAGGGGGATACCCACCCGGTCCGGACCTTGGTTGGCAGCTCCTTATCCGTTTGGTATAGCGGGTCCGACTGGGGATAACATGACCAGTTTCCCGATCTGAGGGTGTGTGTGTGTGTAGAGTTGAATAATGTTGATCTAAGAGTACTTTTAAAGCTAATCTAATTCAGATTCTTAACTTGACTCTATGCTATTGTAATCTAATGAGAAAAAACACATCTAATCTACGCTAACCCGGGATGTATATCTTCTATTATGCGATCTAAAGAGATTTCAAACCATAACTGGTAATAAGTCCTTCAGCTATCATAAGAATAGAAATCATTCAGGATAAACCACTTTGCATAAGAAGTTAGGCAAAACAGTTGTGAACAACATATCACATCAATAAGTTATTCATATGTTAAACATAAATAAATGACTCCTCCGTACAAAAGTGCCAAATGGTAACCCATACATTCATGCAATAACATATAAACAACTGAAAACTGTAAATCACTTAAAGAATATAAGCAGAAATTGCCAAGAGATAAAAGTACCATTTATGACTCATTCTACCCACAAACTTCAAGCAAAAACGATCTATCTCTACTCGTTCTAACATCTACTAAGAGTAAAAAAGTGCAACATCAGTAGCAGACATCAAAATGCAAAATAAAAATAAATCTCGATCCATCCATTCATCAAAACCTCCTCTGAGGGTGCAGAAGTGCATGTTCTGAGGACAAGTTTTTGACAAATTTCTGGACCCTTCTCTAAATGCATGAGAAGGGTTAAAATACTACTTCCTAATTCTAATAATAGTGTTTTTACAAAATTTAAGGATACGATTTTCAAATGACCGTCCTTTTTCTAATCTAAAATAAAAAGAAACAACAAACTTCTAAAAATAAGCTACTTCTGAATCTGGTCCTTAAAACTGCAAGTGTTCATCATGGACTTGAGAAGAGTTGGTTGGCCGAATTTTGCGCTGAGCTGGGTTGCGAAAACAGAATCTATGAGAGCTGGCACTACTTTCTCGACTGAGTTTATGATGCATTTCACAGTCATCCATTGACTGTGTGGCTTGACTAAGTATGCCCAGTAACACTCCCAATTTAACCTGTTCAATACCTGGATCGCATTTCCCTTTTCTTGCGCCTTCCCTTTCCATTCTGCCTCCAGCTGTGATTTATTTGGTAGGTACCCCGAGGTGGTTTCTGGATTAAGTTGGCCCTGTGTAAATTCTCATTTACACAGTCGATAAGAATGCTTGCTTGCATTGCCGCTGTCTCCGCTGCCTGTTCTACTTCCCTGATTTGATCGTCCCATTTGTTAAAGAGCAATTCCTTATGACTCTCGTTTATTCTGGGTGCATTTTCTCTTTTCCCTTCCTCTCCATCCTGCCAAGCTAAGTATTCCGTCACTCATCTGTCAATCTGGTCATAGTCACTTCACAAGTCCGCCACTTGATTGGTGAGTTTATCGCTCAGCTCGCAATAGTGACCCCACTGCGATATCTTACGTCCCAACTCTTCCTGTTGCTGCAGCAGTTGCTCATTTAAGCCAACAGATTTTGAAACAAATTCAACAAGCTTAGGCTCATCTTTATGTATTTCTTGCAAAGCTTGCAACTGCTTTCCTTTTTCGTCTAGGCTTCTTTGATAGCTTATCTGCATCTGCTGAAAGTCTTCTTGTAACTTCTCGAGTTGTTTGGATGCTTCAATACTAGCATTGGCTTGTTGTAACTGTTGTTGTAGTAGCTGTATTTGATTTTCTTGTTCCTTCAAAAGTTGCTGAACTTCCGATGCCTTGTCAATAGTTGCAGAAGCATATGCTCCTACGATCTGAGACAACTTCGTGAGATTTTCTGTCGGGTCGTTGTTGGGTTCTTTCCATAAGACATCCAAATGTTCAGCATCTTGTGACAGTGTATTCTCTAGCTTTATTTTCTTTCTTTGTCTCCTTACAACCGCTTTATGTTGGGGACTATAGAATACATCCAGTGGGGGAATTTCTTCTACATTGAGTAGAAGCTCAGAAGGTGGAGCGATATGACTGTGCTCCGTTTCTGTGACACTTCTGACTATGGTCGAAACCATTTCTTGTGTTACCTATGTATTGTTCACAGGTGTTCTTGGGGCTTGCCCTTCAAGGATGATTAGCTCGTTGAAGGTTTCCCATTCTTTTTCTAGCTCTGTTGTGACGAGTGGCGCTTTAATGACAGGAGGAGGGACATCTCTTGGCGGGGAGGCGATAACTTGCTGTTGCGACATTGCACTTGACTGAGCTGTATCTTTAGCTGTTTCTTCGATTTTTCCTTGGTCGCTTCCAGAATTTTAGAACGTTCAGGCATTCCTTGGGCAGTGTCATATTTGGATTTGGAAGTGCTAGAGTTTCCACTGAGGCTGACGCTGGGAGTTGGTTCTCTGGCAGGCAGTCGCAGCTTCTCTAGAGGAACACTGGCCAACCTTCTTTCCCTGTACAACATGAATCTTTGGAGGTCATTTGGAGACAACCTCGACCGAGCTTCCCGCAAAACTTCCTGGAGTGAGATTTTACCTTGAAACAAATCATCAAACAAATCTTTCTTTCCAATGAATACTTTTATTTTGACGCTTGTAGTGAAATCTTGTGCAACATTATTTAGGTCAAAATGCTGAGCTGGGAATTTAAATAATTGTAGAGATGTCACATTCTCTACTTCGGCGAAAGCGTGTCATACATATAACAATGAGAAGGCCCCACAAGCTACAGGAAACTGAGGCCATATGACCTTTTTCTTGTCTTTTAGTTCTTTGGTCAGGCCGCCTTCTGAGCAGGTCTGATAGGCAATTTCCCGAGCCAAAAGTTTATCGGGGACATATAGAGGAGTTAGGCTGTGAGTACAGTGCTCCCAAACACTCTAATATAGTGAATCATTCTTCCCACCATCTTGCGAATGGATGATGTCTATTGGCGCTTCGGGTGAGACCTCGGGGTTTCTTACCATAATCATCCTATATAGGGTAAGATAAGCCCGTGACAAATCTGATAGAAGTGAGGGGTGAACTGGGAATCCCATAATACTTTATGATAAACATGAATAGGTGACGGGTCCTGGGTAGTCCATTTCCAACCCATAGTGGGGAATTTAGATACATAGCAAATAGAATCCATAATATACGCAGACAGATAAAAAGGAGGATAGACCCTTTGCGACAAGGATCTTTTAGACCGGTAATTCATAACAACTGTGTATAGATTATCAGAGAATATCTTGGCCCAATCCATGATATCGGCGTTGGTGGCAGCATCTATGAGTGGTAGCCATTCAGACGAAAATTTATTGATGTCCGACATCCCAAACAGTCTACAAAGCATGGCCGCAGAAAAACAATACGGAGAGGTGAGGGAACTAGTGCTATACATACCGTTTTTGTCCTTTTTGAGCGGCTCCTCTTTTTTGGTCCAATCTCTAGTGGTCTCTGCCATATTTGGGTTCTCTGCTGCGAATTTCTTGACAAATTGTGCATTGTAGGTAGTGTGAGGTTCAGGAAGATGATACATATGCTTTAAGTCTTGTGCGGCGAATGATCCTATGAGCCCATGTCCTTGAACCTTGAATTGTCTGCCGTGTAACTCTGCATTGTCAAGTATCCACTTGATCATATCTGTATACGGTAAAATTTTGGGTCTAGCTGCTATTCGGTGGAGAAATGAACATGCCAGCTCCTCTAAGGATGCCTCGAAAGAGTTTTGTGAGCCTGCGGCGCTATCAACCTTCATTACTCTAGGATTTTCTTCCTCCAGCAGCCTATACATGCCTTCCCATGTCGAAATTCCTGCGTCCCTATTGCAGGCAGTGTCTGTATACAAAGGTGCCATCTCCTTCGTCTTTTCCTTCGCCTCGGAGCCCTGAGCCTTATGTTTCTTTCCCATCTGCTCCTGCGTTCGGCTTTGAATGTTCTTAGCTCTTCGTTCCTGCCGATTACGAGCGAAGTGGAAATGACTGATTAAGAAAGGTGATGGGAGAGTTTTAAATGCAACAGATATATCAAATATGCCACTTTACATGAAGTAATTCTTTACAAAAGCACGCATCTTCATTTCATTTAATAATTGACAACTGATCCATCTACTATCATTAAAAGCGCATGATCTTGGGTCAGATTATGGTAAGTGGCTTTTCTTTGAACGATGCGCCCAAAGGATTCGTGATTAAGTGATTCATGATTTTCTTACGTAGCATCGAAGATCGTGTCATCACAAATCGTGCCATCGCAAATCGCAAGATCGTAGATTGCACCATCGCTGATTGCACTATCGCGGCGATCGCAACATTGCAGGTCGCAAAAGTTTAATGTTTGCCAAATATTGCCAGTTTATTTCTACGATATGCGATCTTGCGATCGGTGTTATCGTAGATCAGTAGACCTTGAGGTTTTTTCTTATGAGCATTACTTCATTGCGATGTGGTGTTATGCTTAACACGGGGGTCTTGCGCATACCAATATTATAGGGGAATGAAGGCATTTCCTATCTTTTTGCAACGCAATTTTTAAAGACCTTTACCTTATCGTAAACTTAGGTTAAAAAATATTCGAAAGACCTTTCTAAGCTTACGATGGTAACCTTATTTTGAAGAAAAAAACTTGATTTTTCTCAAAAATTAAACTAAGGGTCCCCGTTCATTCAATATTTTGGTCAACACTTGAATGAACAAGGGGGGGTGTTGCTGGCCACAATAGGTACCTTTAACAAAATTAGAGTTACCTCCAAGGCAGGCTTACATTTAAAACATCTACAAGATCAATATGCGTGTCATTTGGAAAGGACTAGATCGTATAAGCACCCTCCAATGATTCCAGAGAGGGAGTGGAAATCCCTCCTGGAAGATGCAACTGAGAAGGCACTTCGAAAAGTAGGAAAGACACCACCCGAACCATTAAGGTATGAGGCACTATTAATAATGTAATTATGATGCTTTATCATAATTACGACATCTAATTAATTTTTTCAATATTTTTAATACAGGATCCTTGATACATCAAAAGCCACGATGGCTACAATAGATAAACATGGGCATAGAAATAGGTAGGAAATCATTTGATTTATGTGTTCATGTCTATATATGATATGTTGTTTATTGGAAATAACAAGGAAATCATTGAGGAGGTAAAAAAAAGTATTCCTCCAAATTAGACATGAAACATATTGGTGCTGCAAATTTCATTTTGGGCATGGGAATTGAAAGAGATTGGAAAAACAAGAAACTCCTCTTGAATCATAAGAAATGTGTTGAGATATTATTGCAAAAGTTCAATGTACATGAATGTAGACCAATCAAGTTCCCTCTTCATTGGTGTAAAGTTGTTATCTCCCCAATAAATAAATGTTATAGATGGCTATCATGGCTCAAGTGGTTATTAAAAATTGGCAACAAAAATTGCATACAAATTATAAATTCTTAACAATTTAATTTAATATCATGGAAGAAGAAAAAATCATGTTATCATGCAAAATTGCAAGGCTCACAATTCAAAGGGGATCTCATTGAGGAAGACCTCAAGATTTATTTCAAGCATGACTATCAAGCCGTGGTTGAATGTAGGATGAGATTGGGGTCACACAACCTTCCAGCACCCAACTTGGCACACAGGTAAATAAAAGCAACGAAGAGCATTTATAAATTATTACTCATATAACCTATCATGGTTGTTATTTTTGGAAATAAAGTAATGTGCTTGATTGTAAAAAGTAGGCAAGCAATGGAAACAAAACACATGAGCCTAGTGATGGTGGAGTGCCTCTTGAAATTGATGTTCAAATCGGTACTGGAGGTATTTCATGTGTTATAAAAAAATTGTAGTATGGATTACAATTAAAAATATTTAAAATGAAAATGGTGTATTAATTATAACCTTTCTTGTTTCTACTCGAGAGCATGTACAATGGTGGTTTGGGTGCTTGTGTAATAGACAATCTTTCAAATCCAGAAATGATTTCTACAAGTTCAGGTGGAACTTCTTCTTGGATTTCCTTTGGAGTATCAGTCATCTACCTCCAAACTTGGCTATTCTGCTAAATTAGCAGAACTGCTTAATTTTACCCACAATAAGACAACCTTTCAATTACCACTGAATCAAAGGGAATTCAAACTTTTGGTTAATTCCTTATCGCGTTCGCTTTTCCCCAAACATTATCGTGCTAACTCTCCATCGTTGATCTTACCTTTCAATCCGACGGTTGTTGGTTCACCTGATCAACAAAATTAATTGGCGATCCTCCACCATTAATCAAAGCTCACTTGATCCAATGGTTAACAACGTATCAGACAGAGATCTTGCTTGATGTTTATCCACCCGATAAAGTGGTTTTCTATATCCACCCGAGTGCTACGTGTCAGTCAATTAATGGAATCACTTAGAATTTCAAAAGGCATCTTACCACTTTTTCTCCACCCGATAAACAACTACACTGATAAAACCTCTTTTCTTCCCTGATTAATGCACAAGCTTATTGGCGTGCAATGATCGTTAGATCTATTGGATCTATATATCAGACAATTCCAGACTCCTTTGGTTTAACACGCTTTTGTCAGGTTTTATTTTCTTTGTTCTGCCAAACTTAACACCTCTGCTACATTTAACTTGTCTCAAACCATATTCTCTTATGTTTTTAATCATAACCAAATTATTTCAAAATATGGAAAACGCAAGATTGGCAATGCAATACAAATTTTACATACTCTAATTCAAAAGTAAAATAGGGAATCAATAGAACTCAGAGATATTTCGAAGGAATAAAACGCCTCAGGGATGGAACAATTATACACAAATACACAGAGATACAGTTTTTGTAACTTAATCTTACACGGCCTAATCAAGACAAATTAGTCAAAATCCCTTTATAATAATTCAAAACTTACATAAATACCATTTCATTCTAACAATCAGATCCTTAATCAATGGATCGAATCTGCCTAATCTTAGACAATATCGAATTTAGTTGATATTCTCCTTGAGAATCTCAACTGAATCTAAATAGCTTGAATTAATTATAAAATCACTCAATCCCTAAATCCTAGCTCAAATCCTATCTAGAAAACTTTGTAAATTGATAGCTACAAGATCCCACTCCTTTGCTTGTAAATTTTTTTGTTGTTGTATTTTTGGAATAAATTCGAAGCCTTTTGCCTTCAAGTCTCATGCTCCTGCATCAGACTCCTGAGGACAAAACTCTTCACGAGCTCCTGTCCATGAGATCTTCTATAGAACTGCCCAACTTCTGTAGCATGGCATTTGCCATCCAAGTAGCTTCAACAATTGGTTGATCCTTCCATTTGACCAAATACTGAAAATACTCCTGTCCTCTTGTCTTCTTCAACAATTTCTTGTCCAAAACCCTCTCTGGCTTCAATTCCTTTGCTATAGGTAACTGTTTTACCCAATCAATCTCCTATTCTTCTTGATCCTCTGCTGCATCATCTACATTTCCACTTTCATACCTATACAAATCAACAACATTGAAAATTGCAGATATTCCAATATCAGGGGGTAATTCAATTTCATATGCAGTTGCAGAAAATTTCCTCAAGACTCTGCATGGTCCATTTTTCTTAAACTTTAACTTGTTATACTCCCTTTTTGGAAATATTTCCTTCCTCAGGTGTGCTAAAACCAAATCTCCAACTTCAAAATTAACTTCTCTCTTCTTCAAATATTCCCTGCTCTTGTATTTTATGTTGCTGTCCTATAATTGCTGTTTTACCTGTTCATGTATTGCTTGAGCTTCTGTAGCAAAATCTTCTCCTTTAGCAATTATCATTTCAGCTTTTCCCAAGTCTCTCAATTCAGACACTCCCCTTGGGTGCATTCCATAAATCGTATGGAATGGACTCTGCCCTGTACTCCTATTAGTAAAATCATTATAAGCATATTCTACCCGTGTGAATACTTGATCCCACTATTTTGGATATTCAGCTACAAGACTTCTCAGAAGATTACCCAAGCTTCTATTTACAACTTCAGTCTGTCCATCAGTCTGAGGATGATAAGCAAAACTAAAACTCAGTTAGTTCCAAGCTTCTTCCACAATATCCTCCAGAAATGTCCAATAAATTTGGTGTCTCTGTCTGAAACAATGCTCTTAGGTAACCCATGTAATTTTACAATCTCCTTAAAAAATAAATTAGTAATGTGAGTAGCATCACTGGTTTTATAACATGGAATAAAATGTGCCATTTTTGAAAATCTGTCAACTACTACAAAAATTTAGTCATGTCCCCTTTGAGTTTTTGGTAAACCCAAAACAAGGTCCATACTTACCATATCCCAAGGCCGATCTGGAATAGGTAATGGAACATACAAACCTATGTTTTGGCTTCTTCCCTTTGCATACTGACATACTTTATAATTTTTCACATACTTTTCCACTTTAGCTCTCATCTTTGGCCAAAAATAAAACTGGTTCAACTACTCATAAGTCTTGTCTGCACCAAAATGTCCTCCCAGTCCACCACTATGTTTCTCCTTGATTAAATTCTCCCTCATAGAAAAACTTGGTATGCATAGTTGTTTTCTTTTAAACAATAGTCCCTCTTGCAGGAAATAATCCAACCACTTGCTTCTTTCTAACATAACAAGATTTCTACAAGCTTTAAATGCATCTTTAAAATCTAGATCTTTCTCATATAACTCTTTAAGAAAATCAAAACCCAATGCCTGAATTTGACTTTCTTGAGCTAAAATTCTTTTTCTACTTAAGGAATCTGCTACTTTGTTTGATTGACCAGTTATATGTTTTAACACAAAATTAAAACTTTGAAGGTATTCTACCCATTTTGCATGCTTCTAGTTAAGCTTTGGATGTTGCATAATGTACTGTAATGCATGGTTATCTGAATACAGTATGAACTCCTTGGACATTAAGTAATGTCCCCACTTCTTCAAAGACTGCACAACTGCATAAAACTCCTTGTCATAAGAAGAATATTTCCTCTTTGACTCATTTATCTTTTCACTAAAATAAGCTACAAGCCTGCCCTCCTGACTCAAAATAGCTCCAATGGATTCTCCACTAGCATCACACTTGACTTGAAAAGGTATATTAAAATCAGGAAAAATCAAAATAAGCTTCTCAATAATCTTCCTCTTCAACAGATGGAAGTTCTTTTTTTCTTCAGCAATCCATTTAAATGGTTGTCTGTCCTTCTTTATTGTGTCAATAATTGAAGCATTGATCTTACTAAAATTCCTTATGAATTTCCTGTAAAAACTAGCAAGACCGTGAAAACTTCTTACCTCAAAGACACCTTTTGGTGAAGGCCACCCTATGATTGCTTTTATCTTCTCTGGATCCATATTTAAGCCCTCAGCGTAAACAACAAAGCCCAAATACACCAACTCCTCCTTCATGAATGAAAATTTCTTTAAATTTAACAGTAACTTCTCTTGTTGTAGCCTCTGCAAGACATAATTGAGATGTCTCACATGTTCCTCTTTTGATTTGCTGTAAACTAATATATCATCCAGATATACTATTACAAATTTACCAATAAATTCTCTCAAAACTTCATTCATGAGCCTCATAAATTTACTAGGGGCATTGGAAAATCCAAAAGGCATTACCATCCATTCATACAATCCTTAATTGGTCTTAAAAGTAGTTTTCCACTCATCTCCCTCTCTAATTCTGATTTGATGATAACCATTTTTTAAATCTAACTTTGTAAAATACCTAGCTCCACTCAAATAATCCATCAAATCTTCGATTCTAGGTAAAGGAAATCCGTACCTGATTGTTATCTTAGTGATTGCTCTTGAACCAGTGCACATTCTCCAGCCTCCATATTTCTTTGGGCTCAAAACTGTTGGCACTGCACAAGGACTGAAACTCTCTCTAATCAATCCCTTGTCTAATAGTTCTTGAACCTGTTTCTTGATCTCTTCATTCTCTATGGGAGTCATCTTGTACGCTGCTTTATTAGGTAGATTTTCTCCTGGAATCAAATCTATGTGACGACTGATTTTTCTAATGGGTGGTAACTCATCAGGCAAATCATCTACAATGATATCACAATAACTATCCAGCATCTCTTGAATTTCAATTGGTAAATCATAAACTTTTGTGGAAGTAATTATTACCTTGGGTTTGCAAACCAATGCAAAAATTACCTCATCTTCTTCCATCTGCTGCAAGTACTTCTTTCCACTCAACAAAAGGGTCTTTGGATCAGGTTTCTTTGATGTATCCTCTTCTTCTATTGGCATCAATGTATGATTGACACCATCTTTGCTAAATTTGGATGTGTTCTTCTTTCCATCATGCATAGCTCCTCTATCATACTGCCAAGGTCTACCCAACAATATATGACACACATCCATAGGCATCACATCGCACATGATTTTGTCTCTGTATTTACCCAACTGCAACTCCACTTCACATTGCTCATTCACTACCAACTGATATCCCTTTTGAATCCATGACACCTTGTAAGGTGTTGGATGTTTCTTTGTTTTCAACTTCAACTTCTCCACCACTTCTGTGGAGACCAAATTATCTGTACTACCACTGTCTATTATCATCTGACAACACTTCCCTTGAACCTTACACACAGTCCTGAACAAGGTTTTTCTTTGTTCTGGTTCAACAATTTCCTTAGCTAGTTTTAACAAAATTTTGTTGACTACCAAAGATTCCCCTTTCTCTGGTACATTCTCTTCTTCTATTACCTTTGTTGCTTCCTCTTCAGTTTTTTCAACAATTTCATTCCTCTGATCCATTCCTATATTTTCTGGGCACTCATAAGCTTTGTGTTCCAACTTATTACATCTGTAACACCTGATTTCTCTTCCTCTACCTCTGCCTCCTCTTCCTTTGGAAAAACTTCCTTTGCCACTTGCATCACCTCCTATGGGTGCATGCTGACTTGAGTTGCTGCTAGCTCCATCTCTAGGTGTTGTAGATCTTCCTCTACCACCTTGACACCCCCTTCCTCGGAAAGTACCTCTATTTCTTGTAGACTGCTTCCTCATGAGTTTTTCTTCAGCCTTCAATACCATCTAATAAGCCTGTTCTACTGTTTTAGGAGATAGTACACTTATCTCATCTTGGATCTCCATTCTAAGACAATTCACATATCTTGCAACCTTATCATCTGTATCTTGGATTTTTCCTGCTCTTATTCTCACTTTGTAGAATTCCTCTGTGTATTCCTTTACTGTCATAGACCTCTGTCTAAGATTTTTCATCTGTCTAAATAATGTTTGTTGATAATCACTTGGTAAAAACTTACTGTTCAGTTTTGCCACCATCCTGTTCCAATTCTTAATTGGTTGTTTTCCAAGTCTTCTTCTTTCTACCTGCACTCCATCCTACCAAAGTGCTGCATGTCCTTTTAGTTTTGTGACAACAAACTTCACTTTCTTTCCTTCTTCTGTTTCTTCATAATCGAAGAATTTCTCCATGTCATTTATCCAATCTATCAATTCCTCAGGGCTTAAGCTTCATGTGTAGATTGAAACTTCAAGTCTAGGCTTGGATGTGGATCTCAATATTGACTTAAAGAATCTCATTTCAGGAGTTACATCTACAGGTTCTTCTTCTTCTATAGCTTTAGCTTCAGGTTCATTGACATCTCCAACATCTACATCTCTTCCCATTTCCATTGCTTCCAATCTAGCTTGCATCTGTTGCATAACTTCCAACACTTCAACATTTGAAATGGGTATTCCTCTTCTTTGACCACCACCTCTTCCTCCAACTCTGAAACCCATGTTCGATTTCTTTTTCTGATCCTTGAGATCCTGTTCAGTGTCAGTAGGCTACTATGATACCACATGGTGGTCTAGGTGCAAGTGTAATAGACAATCGTTCAAATCCAGAAATGATTTCTACAAGTTCAGGTGGAACTTATTCTTGGATTTCCCTTGGAGTATCATTCATCTACCTCCAAACTTGGCTATTCTGCTAAATTAGCAGAACTGCTTAATTTTACCCACAATATGACAACCTTTCAATTGCCACGGAATCAAAATGAATTCAAACTTTTGGTTAATTGCTTATCGGGTGTGCTTTTCCCCAAACATTATTAGGCTAAATCTCCATCGTTGATCTTACCTTTCAATCCGACGGTTGTTGGTTCACCTGATCAACAAAATTAATTGGCGATCCTCCACCATTAATCAAAGCTCACTTGATCCAATGGTTAACAATGATATCGGACGAAGATCTTGCTTGATGTTTATCCACCCGATAAAGTGGTTTTCTCTCTCCACCCGAGTGCTACATGTCGGTCGATTAATGGAATCACTTACAATTTCAAAAGACAGCTTACCACTTTTTCTTCACCCAATAAACAACTACATTGATAAAACCACTTTTCTTCCTTGATTAACGCACAAGCTTATTGGCGCGCGATGACCGTTAGATATATTGGATCTGTAGATCAGACGGTTCTAGACTCCTTTGGTTTAACACGATTTTGTCAGGTTTTCTTTTCTCTGTTCTGCCAATCTTAACACCTCCTCTACATTTAACTTGTCTCAAACCATATTCTTCGATGTTTTTAATCATAACCAAAATATTTCAAAATATGGAAAACGCAAGATTGGCAATGCAATATAGATTTTACATACTCTAATTAAAAAGTCAAACAGGAAATCAACAAAAATAAGAAATATTTCAAAGGAATAAAACGCCTCTGTGATTGACCAATTATACACAAATACACAAAGATGTAGTTTTTGTAACTTAATCTTACATGGCCTAATCAAGCCAAATGAGTGAAAATCCCTTTAAAATCATTCAAAACTTACATAAATACCATTTCATTCTAACAATCAGATCCTTAATCAATGGAATCGATCAAATCTGCCTAGTATTAGACAATATCGAATCTGGTTGATATTCTCCTTAAGAATCTCAACTGAATCTAAACAACTTAAATTAATTATAAAATCACTCAATCCCTAAATCCTATCTCAATTCCTATCTAGAAAACTTTGTAAATTGACAGCTAAAGAATCCCACTCCTTTGCTTGCAATTTTTTTTTTTTGTATTTTTGTAATAAATTCGAAGCCTTTTGTCTTCAAGCCTCATGCTCCCGCATCATACAAGGTGAGGCCATACAAGAGGAGGAACATATGGCCATGTCCGAAATTACTCTGTATCCCTCCATAACCAAAGCAGGTAAAGAACACTCTAATAATCTTCTTATTAATAAAACACTTGTAATAATAATAACTATAAATATGAAATTAACATTTCTTTATTATTGTAGTTGATGCTTAGGCCACCTTGGAGCAGCATAGACATATGACTAGGTATGGAGCAAGGCATATAGAACCCATAACAGTTGAAGGACAAGATGATGTCCTTGCAAAATACCTAAAAAAATAGAAAGAGATTTAACAATAACTGATTGTTGTAACAACCCTGGTGAAAATTCCATGTAATAAAAGTTAATAAAGGAAAAATAATAATCACGGTTGATGGGACACTTATTCCAAGCTAAATGTTGGGTAAAACATCCTAGTGTGAATGGTCATTGGTTTATTACGGCTAAGGAAATTGGAAAAGATAATGGCTAAGGAATTTGGGAAGGAAAAATGACATTTTTGGCACATTTATTTATGAAAATAATGGAAATTAGGAGAAAAGTAAGGTGAAAGGTCACAGGTTGCATGTGAGGAGGAAAATGAAGGAAAATAATGGAAAATAAAGAAAATAGAGTCCTAATTGTTAAAAAGGCTTTTAAGGGTCATTTGGTTCCTTTTGTCAGTTTAGTTCTGAAGCTCTCTCATTATTCTCTCTCTCTCTCTCACTATTGGACACTTAGAGTTTTCTTGGAGCACTTTAGCATTGGATCAAGAAAGGAAAAGAAGGAAAGAGGAAGGAAGGAGCAAGCAAGTAAGAGTAGGATCAAGCAATTACAACAGGATTCTTTGAAGGTATCAATTTGCATGTGTGTTTTCCTTGATAGATTTTGCATGCATGCTATTGCATGTGGTTCTTTGCTATTATGGCATGGGTTTTTCCAGGTGTGACAATGTTTTCAGCCTAGCCTTTCCATTTCCAGATAGCCATGGTGTGATGGGTTCTCATGTTTTGGTTGAGATAGATTTATGGATGGATTCAAAGACGAGTGAGGTGGATCTCTGAATAATAGAACACATGGCCTAGTAACCCATGAACCAGACTATGGGTTGCGGTAAAGCCATATTTTGTGTTGCCTCAGTGGGCCTAGAAATCCTTGACCGGTGAATGGCAGGATATATGGTAAAGCCTAGAGGTCAGTCCTCTCCATCAGACCTAGTAATCCCAGGATGGGATATGCGGTAAAGCCTAGAGAGTGGGTCTCAGTTTAGGGCCTAGTGATCCAGTGTGGATTGTGGCCTGAGAGACAAAGAGACAGGAAAATTCCTCACAATGTAGGTGGAGAAATACAGTGGAATCCATGCTTGTTTTGGCCTAATGATCTAGTGGAGATAATGGTAAAACATGTTATTACATGATTATTGTTTGGCCTAATGATCCGAGATGTATTATGGTAAAGCTTGGTTTATATTAATGAGGGCGAGGTGGTTTAGCCTCGGGATGCCCTGGTTGGTTCTTTCGGTTTGAGTCCCACATTCATGCTTGGAATATGGCATGGGCGTGAATGTCTAAATAGAGAATTGGCTTAACGATTCTATGGTCAGGTGGAACGTGGTAGTACCATCTCGGGTTGGATTTTGCATTCATTAATAAGAAGTTCTTTCCTTGGTATCTTATGTGTAAATGTACTAGTTTATATGTGGATTCTATGGCTAATGTATCCTTGATATTTCTATTGTTATTACGCTAGTTATAATCATGTATTATGACAGTGATGATGTAATAATATCCTCATGTTTTGAATTGTAAATGAATGGATAATGTATATATGACCTAATAGATGATAATGCAACTAATGATATAAGGACTAATGCTTCTTAGTGATTAGCAGATACATATGAGACCCCTATGCTCAGATATGCTATTTAAACCTATAGATTACATATTTGTGACATGTTTGACAAAATGCCTGTCATGGCTAGTAGAGGTCTAGTCTAGATGTCATCATTATTTTTGCAAATGCATCATCGTTATGTTGTGTAAATTTATTTCCAAAAGTGTCAAGGAGTTCTGGGCAATGACCTGGGCTTTGGGCTTGAAAAAGTGGCACAAATATTGAAGTTACAGGCATAGGTTTGAGGAGAAAAGTCCCCAAATGCATGCATACCCATGCTGTGGGAGTGTATAAGCCTCCTGGATGCATGCATGTCCATATCAAGGGAGCGTCTAGGGGTTTAATGGTCTAAAAATTTAGTTGGTCTTAGGGTTTGGTTACTTGAGTGGTTGGGATGGATCTTGGGAGTTTTTTTGCTAATGTGGAATGTCTGTGTGGTGTGTTTCCATTGATTCCACTTCCTTAAGGTCACATAGGAGGTTGAATCCCATTATAGTGGCCTCTCGTTGCATATTTACCCCATTTTTCCGGTTATTTGGGTAGATATGGGATGAGGGTGTTACAAAGTGGTATCATAGTGGGTTGCACTCTCTTTGGGTCATATCGGATACCACAAAGTGGTATCAGAGCATGGTTCACCCCTTGGACTGGATGGGCAGTGTGCGTTTTTCATGCATTCATGTTAGTTGCACGTGTGTTAATCATCCTTGTGGTCTATATGCTTGTTGCATGTGCATGAGGTCGGTCATGGTTGTAGAGATGTCGCCATGTGAAAGAGGATATTGTTGTTGTGAAGTGTGTCGTCATGAGTGTATGATTGGTTACATGTTGTTTATTCTTGTGTATTGTCAGTGTACACTAGTATGGTTGTTGTTGTCATGCATGAGGTCAGGGTATGTGTAGTTGATATGGTCATGCATTGATGACTAGAATCTATCTAGAATGATAGTTATATGGTTATATTCTTATGTATTATATGCATATATGATGTAATTATTATGTTTGTAAATGTATTATGCTGCTTTCGTTGATCTTGCAGATGAGATATCCTCCCCGAATTTTGATAAGGTACGTTGGTTTATTTTGATTTGGTTCAGCTGACATAGTATTCCTTGCAGGGAAGAGATTATAAATGACTAGCAAGATGGTAGACTACACAGATTCTCCCTATGAATCAGATGAGTAGTGTGACGTTGGGCACTCTTCTCATTTAGTAGACACATTGAGAAGCTTAAAGGAAGAAATAAGGAGTTGTAAGGCGGACAATGAAAAAATCATGCAGGCATAAGAGAAATAGGAAGAGGGTAATGAAATATTCCTTTAGAGTTTGTTAGAATTGTAGCGACAAGGGCCACTTCAGATCAACCATGGATAGGAGGAAAAAACTAATGGGGCATATGGAAGTAGGTGTCATGGTGATATAGATGACACAGTTAGAGATGGAAGGTTGTTGGATACTCCGAATAGGAGAGGTGATGGATAAAAGTACTAATCTAATTCTAGTTTTGATAGGCATTGTGATTGTCATCGTTATCATCCTTACAGGAGGAGTGATAGGGGATACTTGCCAGACAAATTTAAGAAAGAAAAACCACCTACTTTTGATGGAGACTTGAAGAAGCTCGAAGATGTAGAGGCTTGGATACTTGGGATGAAGAAGTTCTTTGAGTTGCATAATTACACATATAATATGAAGGCTAGAGTAGCTATCTTCAGCCTGAGAGGTAAAGAAGATATCTGGTGGCAATATGTGAAGCGAGTTAAAGACATCAAGACCAAGGACTTGAGTTGGCATGAGTTCACGAGGCTTCTTAGGAAAACGTACTTGTCGGAAAGGTATTACGACAGTAAGGCCAAATAATTCTATGAGCTAAAGATGTGATCAATGACAGATGAGTATACGACCAGGTTCCTGGAGCTATTGAGATATGTACCATATCTTAAATATGAGAATGATAAATTTTAGTGATTTTTCAGTGGTTTTCCATTAACATTTAGAGATAAGATTGAGTATGATGAGCCTCGGTCACTTGAGAAAGTTATTGGGAAATTGAAGCATTATTATGAACAATCAAAGAGTAAGAATGAATCTAAGCAATGATGGAAAGGGAAAGATAAAGGTAATGGTAAATGACAGCTGAAAATAGCAAGGCCTCAGAATGCAGAAGAGAAAGAGAACGTGACACCTTACAAGAAATTCAATGTAGCTAGATAGGGACATGGTTCACATCAGCAACATAGAGGTGATGGTACTAGACGGTTGGAGTGTTGGACATGTGGTAAGGAACACCTTAAGAGAGATTTCCCACATAATTAGGGTGGTAGGCCTCATATATATACTACACAGAAGGCACAGACTGTTTGGGATGTGGGTCAGAGCGTTCCTCGTATCTATGTAGCACTGGATAATAAGCAGGCAAACCATCAAACATCTATCATTGAGATGGATGGTAATATTTGTGATCAAGTTGTTTCTATTTTGATTGAAAATGAATATAATTATAGTTATGTTAACCCTGAATTGGTGCATAAGTGTGGTTTGAATAAAGAAGTGCATGCATAATCTTAGTTAGTGCAGTTGGCTACAAGTACAAAGAAGCGACTTCATCATTGGGTAAGAGCTTGTTCATTTGAGTTGAATGACATGTCTACATCAACACACTTAAATGTATTATCGTTGGGATCATATAGTATGTTATTGGGTATGGATTGGATATACCTTCATAGGACCAAGGTGGATCATTATGACAAAGACATTGAGTGCTTGGATGACAATAGGGAACCAAGAGCCTTATAGGGAAAGAAGAAAGTCACAGAAATTTAGGGTGTGTGTTATTTGCAGAACATATTTCTAACGACAAAGGTAAGTAAGTTGAGGATGCAGATGTTTTGAGTAGGTAGCAAGTTCTACAATAGTTTTAGGATGTGTTTCCCACATATATTTCAAAGTTTCCACCTCACAGGGAAGTAGACTTTTCTATTGAGTTGGTACTAGGGGAAACACCAACATTTAAAGAAACATATAGGATGAGCACACCTAAGTAGGTAGAGTTTAAGTTGCAGTTGAAAAAGATGCTTGAAAAGAGATACATTAGGCAAGTGTATCACCTTGGGGCACACCGATATTGTTTGTGGAGAAGAAGGATGGTACTCTCAGATTATGCATTGACTACAGAAAGTTGAACAAAGTGACCATCAAGGACATGTACCCGTTGCCGAGGATTGATGACTTGTTTGATTAGCTAAAGGGAGAAACAATGTTCTTGAAGATTGATTTGAGATCATGATATAATCAGGTACACATCAAAGAGGAGGACATTTACAAGACAACTTTTCGGACAAGGTATAGTGATCCGGATTTAAACAGGAACGCAATAAAATACAGAGATAACCATATACACAAAGATGCAGCGGAAATAATACTTCATTTTATTAATGGAAAATACTGAAATATGCTTACAACCGGAAATAGAAATAAACCAGCTAGGGCGATGGTAGCTTATCCTTGAGAAGAGATGTGTGGCTACATGCCTCTGAACTGTGTTACAATGAGGCTCGAAGGCCTATTTATTGTTGAGAAACAATGGAAAAACCCTTCACATTCCAAAACCTAACCCTGGAAGATGAAACGCCAAATTGTGGCCCGTTTTTGGGTAAGTTGGTACATCAACTTCCCAAGGTCGCGAATTGGTCGTCTTATCTCCGTTTGACGCGCATGATAGCCCGTTGGAAAGA
>APFE030738742.1:0-33891 GCA_000404065.3 Pinus taeda | reverse complement strand
TTGAAAATTGAGTCATGTTAAACATTGGTGTGGCCCATGTTGAGTCTGATCCTTTAGATTTTAACTGCTTAGATGCCCCTTGGTCAAAGTTTCTAAAGTTGCATGTTAAGCCTCATATAATCTCTTATGAACTTAGACCATTTAAGAAAAAAAACATGCAAAGAAAGAAATATAGGAATAAATATTTATAACTATCCTAAATCTATCTTAGCTTGTGGTCTACCAAGCAGCTAAAGGGATAAAATCTTTTTTCGCTTTAATAGGAGTTTGTATCTCAATATATTTCATCCCTCTTAGCACTAGGTAGATCAAGAGTTATTTCAATTTTTATTTTCTTACGTTTAACATGACATTACATCATCTCCACCATATTGAGCTAGATAGTGCTTCTCCCCACAATAAAATATCATCCTAGATCCACCTTACCTCCATATCTACCAACCATGAAGTGGGATGAAGATAATATGCATAAATCTTTTAGAGTGAAAAGAGAATTCAAGGATTTTATGTAAAAATATGTAAAATAATATGTGAATATTGGAATCATATCCATAAGTTATGGCATAAAATATGTTATGAAATTATCCATGTGGCATTACATTATGAAAAAATTACAACAAGACATTCAAGTTATGGTCCAATCACATCTTCAAAAAATAGTTTTGTTAATAATATTGAAAACTAAATATTTATTTTTCCAACATGAACAATTTATGGTGCATTAGTCAATTCTAAACTAATAATGGCCTAGAGTCATAAATGATTTTGTAAACATATTTAAAACTATTAACCATCCAAGTTCCATCTTAGCCATGGAACTATCAAGCACTTAGAGGGATGAAATCTCTTGATGTGAAAACCTCTTTTTTGAGTGCAAAACCTAAATTAATGTTTTCACGTCAAGAGATTTGATCTTTCTCGATACTTGATAGATCCATAGTTAAGATGGATTTATGATGGTTTTTATATACACACATACCATATATAGGCTCGATAAATCTCTCCCTATATCTCTCTCTTCCCTCCCTCTCTACTCTCTCCCTGACACACTCTCCATCTCTCCCTCATCATTCTCTATATCTTTCCACATTTCTCTCTTTACGTATTTCATATAACCTCCCTCTCTCTCCCCTTCTAACTCCATTTTTCTCCCTCCATATCTCTTCTCTCCCCCAATTCCTCTCTCTTTTCCTTCCACTATATCCCTTTATTTCCCACCTCCCTTTCCTTATCCTCCTCATCACTCTCTTTTTCTCTCTTCCATAGAACTCTATGATTATCTCCCTCCCTATCTCCTCTCTCTCTCTCTCATTCCCCTCTTTCTAAGTTGAAACATTTTCCTGCTAACCTATCATCCCAACTGCATGCACAACAATGAAAGGCTGTGGTTATAGGAAAGAGAGAAGTAAAGACAAATGAAGCTCACTTAGGGCATCTTGTTATCCCTAAGTCTCAAGGAAATTAAAGAAAATGGAAGATAAGATTATTCGAGGGAGATCGAAGTCCCTAAGAGGAGCAACAATAGTTGTTGTGAGAGATAATTTTGGAAATACAGTGGGAGGTCGATGTCATTTCCATAGGAGGATGAGTTGATCATGATATTGGGGGCTATTTGTCTTAGTCACTAGGTCATAGTATTCGTAAATTGAATAATCTATAAGAAAGTAATATATTTAAGGTTTTTCCCCTCAAGAGGAGGGGTTTTGGCCCTTTCTTGTAGCCTATATATTGTGTCAATGTTCTTATTGTTTTGGTAGTTGTTTGATGTATCTTACACTATAATAATAAGGAAAAAATATAATAAGGAAAATAGGGTGACACAAAAAGTTATCAAGTTAAGAAAATTAACATACTTACTTCCCTATTGAATTCTCAACATGGTATGAGAGCTAAGGATATCTAAGGGCATCGCGAGGATCTCCTCTACATTGAATAAGTTCATCAGGAATATTGCAAGCCATATCAAGAAAAGTATTAAGGAATCATGGAATTTATTATTCTCTACAAATAATGTATGAATCAAGGAAAGGGATGAAGGTCCCTTCTGGGATTTATGTGGCACATTTCAATATGAAGGCATTTTGGTAATTGACAGTGGTTCACCAAGCCACATGACTGGTCATTGCAATAGATTGAATACCATATCAAAAGGAAAATTTTCTTATTCAGTGGAACTTGGAGACAACTAGAGCTATCTCGTGAAATGTATTGGATCAAACTCCATAAAGTTGGAAGAAAGAAGCAACATTCACCTCAAAAACATTCAATTTGTTCCATGTTTTTACAATAATTTAATTTCTATTTCAAGTCTAGAAAATAAGGGTGATAGAATAGCCTTCCTTGATGGAAAGGTCATTGTTTGGGGAAAATATTCAAGTATAGATCAAGCCAAATTTATTGGCATTCAAGAAGGAAGACACTACATATTGATATCTCCTATGGCTCAAGCCCTAGTCCACATTGAAATGAGTTAATTTGAACTACCAGAATGAATATTTGGTCATCTACATTTCAAAATTATTCCAACTCTAACTTCCATAGTAGATGGAATTGCTAATTTGAAGGAGGATCATGAAGGTGCTTGTAAGGGATTTGCATTAGGTAAGAATACCAAGAGAAAATTTGGAAGTAGTGCTTCAGTAATCTGGATTTCAAGAGGAATGCAAAAAATTATAGATATAACCATACATATAGAGATGCAATATAAATAATACTTCGTTTCATTACTCTAAAATACTGAAATATGCTTACAAACAGAAATGGAAATAAACTAGCTAGGGTGATGGTAGCTTATCTCTGAGAAGAGATGTGGCAGCTACATGCCTCTCAACTATCTTGCAATGAGGCTTGAAGGCCTATTTATTGTTGAGAAACAATGGAAAAACATAAGCATCCAAAAACCTAACCCTAGAAGATGAAGCGCCAAAATGTGGGCCCCGTTTGGGTAAATTGCTACATCAACTTCCCGAGGTCGTAACTTTCGCATACGATCTCCATTTGACACGCACAATATCTCATTAGAAAGATATATCTGAGATCTACAAATTTTGGAAGAGAAAAAATGGTCAATGGACCCATGTTTCTCCCATATTTCCCAAAAACGTCATTTATGGCCTCAAAACGGCTCTGGAAGTTAACGACCTGTAAAACTGCGAAAAATAGTAAAGTGTGCTACAATTAAGGAGACTGAAAAGCTAAAAGAAACAATGGTGGGGGTCCAAGTGGACTTGCTGGGTGGCCACCAATATCCACTTGAATGGTCCCATGTTTCTCCAAGTTTTCTAAAAAAACATCGGTTAGGGCCTTAAAATGCCTCCAGAAGTTCAGGACCCAAAAAACTGCTGGAAATAGTAAATTGTGCTACAGTTAAGGAAACTAAAAAGTTGAAAGAAAAAATGGTGGGGGTCCAAGTGGACTTGGTGGGTGGCCACCAATATCCACCTATATCATTCACGACCAATAGAAATCTTGGATCTCATTGAACCTAATGTATGTGATCCCATGACTCCTAAATCACTTGGAGGTCATCTTTATTATCTCAAATTTATAGATGATCATTCAAGAAAGAACTGGGTTAACTTAATGAAAACCAAGTATGAATTATTTATGAAATTTTAAGAATTCAAAGTTGAAGTGGAGAACCATACAGAAAGAAGAATTAACATATTATGATATGATAATCAAGGAGAATATACATCCAAAGAGATTATGACATTTTGTATGGAGTTTGGGATTAAGAGGAAGTTGATAGTCACATATAATCCTGAAAAAAATGAAGTTGTAGAAAGAAAGAATAGACCAATTGAAGAAAGTGTAAAATAAATGTTAAACGATCAGGATCTACCTAAGCTTCTATGGGGAGAATCCATGAAGACAATAGTCTACATTTAGAATCGAATTCCCCATAGATATATAAACAACAAAACAATTAAAGAAGTTTTTTCTAGAAAAAAATCCATCTGTAGATCATCTCTAGATCTTTTGGTGTCCTATATATATCCATGTACCAAAGGATAAATGAAAGAATATAGATCCTTCTGGCATGAACAACACATTTGTTGGGTATAGAAACTTATCAAAAGCTTATAGGATCTACATGAGAGATGGATATCACATAGAATTGAGTTATGATGTCATATTTGATGAGAGCATAACATTCAAGAAATCAAAGTAACTTTATGTAGACTCTAATGATGAAGAAATTCCGATATTTGAGGATGAAGTTAACCAAGGTAAAGAAGAATCACACCACGAAGAGGAAGGTCCATCTGAACCTGTTCAACCTTTGGTCATCAATGAAACAAGGAAAATACCTAATAGGTTGAAATATACAATAATTGATGCAAAAGGTCATGGATAAGCGTGTTCATTTAGATAAAGGAAGAAACTGAAGAGATATTTTTGATATGATGCATACATGATAGAAATGATAGACACATAAACATCCTCCTTTGAAAAGGTTTTAAATAGTAGAGAATGGAAGGATGCCATGAATGAAGAATATCACACTATAATGAAGAATGTAGTGTGAGAAATTGTACCTAGGCCTGAAGACAAATCTATAGTTAATTCCAAGTCAATCTATAAGATAAAACATGTAGCAGATGGAAGTGTAGATAAGTTTTAAGAACGATTCGTGGCTAGAGGTTTCTCTCAAATTTAACGCATTGACTATGAAGAGACATTTTCTCCAACAAAAAGATATACAATGATTAGATCATTAGTCTCTCTAGGAGCATCGATGGGATATAAAATCCACCAAATGGATGTGAAGGCTGCATTTCTGAATGGCACAATAGATGAAGAAGTCTACATAGAACAACCCTTGGGATTCAAAGTTAAATATAGAAAGGACTATGTTTACAGATTGAAGAAGGAATCATACTGCCTCAGGCAAGAGCCAAGGGGATGGTATGCTATAATGGACGCATACCTTCAAAGGCTAGGCTTCACAAAAGGTATCTAGATGATCTTCTCTTGACTAGTGTAGAAGGTAGGATTGAAGAATGTAAGAAGAAGCTAGCAGCAAAATTTAACATGAAGGATATTGGGGTGATGCATTACTATTTGGGACTAGAAGTCTAGAAAGGACCTAATGAAGTTTATTTTGGTCAACAAAAGTACGTGATTGAGATACTAAAAACGTTTGAAATGATGGACTACAAACCTATGACTACTCTGATGATCAGAAACTTGACGAGACTAAGGAGTTCTAAATGTAGCCCTGTGGATCCTTCCAAGTATAGGAAACTCATTGGCTCATCAATTCACTTGGTGAATACTCATCCACACATATGCTTTGTAGTAAATTTTCTCAGTAAATTCCAAGTGGAGCTGAAGCATGATCACTCGGTAGCAGATAAAGCATATTTTCAGATATCTACAAGGAACCATCTACTATTATCTAAATTATGGTAGAAGGAATGTTGTCCAATTAATTGGATATATAGATTACAATTAGGGAGGTAGTGAGAAAGATGGAAGGAGAACTATGAGAGGATTTTTTCTTTTGGGATCATCCATGGTCTCATTGATGAGTAGAAAACAAGACACAGTTGCTCTGAGTAGTGTTGAAGATGAATATGTCGTAGCCTGTGAAGTAAGTAGAGAAGCAATATGGCTAAGGAAGCTTCTATATGATCTTTTTCAAGGATCGATGAACCCTACACTGATAATTTGTGAAAACATGAGTTGCATAAATTTTTCTGAAGATGTAGTGTTTCATGGAAATATGAAGCATATAAACAACAAATATCACTATATGTAAGAGCTAGTACAAAATGGTGTGTTTCAGCTACAATACATCTCCACTGATGAGCAGGTAGTTGACATATTGACAAAATCATTTCCAAACAAGAAGCTTGTATATTTTAGGGTCAAACTCTTTTTGGTCGATGTATCCTCCCTAACTGCGACGGAGAGATAAACACTACATTCTTATCTTCACTTGGGAAGAAATAGTGGAGGATTAGGTAACCATATATGTTACTAGGAATAATGTCCACTCGGATGCTACTATTCCCACTAAGACTGGTAGCTATCTTAGAAACAAACAAGTAAAGTCTATTTTCACTTTCCTTTATGAATATAGATAGGAGTGGAACAAGGAGACCAACCTTAGCCTTGAGCTTGATTTCCTCTCCTTCCTGATAGAGCTTTGCCGCTTCTTCTTCGTCTGCCTAGCTTCAAAGAGCACCCGTGGAATCACAGAAACATACTACTATCGAAGAACAAAGATCTATATTCATAAATAGCATAGAATCATATGTGTGTTAACCATACAAATGCATATATAAGTAAACATACAAGAATATGGAGGATAACTTGAAAAACTTTATTAAGATAAAAAGTAGCAAGAGGATTACAACCATATGTTCTGACCCAACATCATCCTCTAGCTATAAAGCCCTTCTTCACCCCAAGTAAAGCTTAGATCACCCAACACTATGAATATGCACCAGAAAACCAACAACACTTCTCTATAAGATACAAAATTCCAGCCTTTGGATCTCTGTGATGAGGGATCCATATATAGATGATTACAGGGAGGTGATTCATCTTCTAGGGTCTTTATTAGTGTCCTCTCTCTGATAGTTCCTGCTTCCACTTGGAGAATGATGATCTCTTACTCATCCCTGGTTGAAAAAAGAGAGGCAAGTGTCAGAGGGGAAGCTTATGGAAGATTCCATGATCTTCCACCTTGCATTTTTTCCCTGCCATTTGTCCATTCCCAACCATCGCACCCTACAAAGGAGCCATTCAGTATGCATCGCACCTTATACACTGGGAAGGTGATATGCATCACACCCTCTGAACCGGGTTTTCAGTATGGTGCAGTTTTGACCATTTATAAGCCGTTTTCAGTGGAGAACTTCTGGGAGATGATGTAATCAGCTGACGTTGTTCCTTTAGGCAGTGAAGCAACAGTTTTAGGGACTTAGGAGCCCTTAGTTTATGGACAATTATGATTGGGGTTGAAGTGCCCAAAAATGTCTATAACAACTGCCCCCTAAAGCATGAGGTCATTAATCTTTTTGATGTCAAGTGAAATGCTTTACTATGAGTATCTGAAGTTTTTTCGAGCTGGGAGGGAACCTATAATAAGATACAATACAATACATTATTTTGTCAACACTTTTTCATGATCTAGCTGAGGCAGGCATTCCCATGCTCAGCTTTATAAATTCATTTTCATGTACATAGGACAGACAATCGTCTGTGTGGTACACTGATGATTTGTACTCATCATCCTTTGATTTGGAGGATCATCATTTCGGAAACGATGTACACTTGATGTCTTTATATTCCTGAATATATCGTAGCCTAGATGGATGAAACTAGATCCAGGGTCTTCAAAACTCGTTCAATCTTCACTCGGAGTACAAGTTGATCCATGTGAAAAATGTTCTGGAGTCGAACATGGAAAGACATCGCCTGATTACTAGCCAATGATGTAAGATGTTAACAAGAGCGAGAGGAATCACCAATAATGACAATGAGCCTCAAGGTACTACAGTACAAATTCACATGGTGTGAAAAAGGACTTGGCGTCGAACACCACGTAAAATATCTGAGTCGAAGGCCATTGATGTAAACCTGTCGTCGAAAGTGAGAAACTTGCCATTGAGGCATGCAAGCTTCAAAGTACTGAAAGGGTTGTTCCTAAGTCAAATTCTTGGAAAATGAGCTGATGTCGACAAGAAGTGACCCGTCGTAGGAGGGCCTTAATGAATCCCACATCAATGACAAGGAACGAAGAAAATGATTTTGGAGGTGAAAACAATTTGACGATATAGGGTTCAGGGTGGCGGTCATGAAGGAATGGAGCATGAATGTATTGCAGTGGGTGAGACATAGGCGAATTGTCTGAATGACTTCTCTTGAACATATCGGTGACACCGATGATGGATTGGTAGCATTAACCCCAAATATGGATGGTGTGCTTGATCAATGGTGATGACCAGTGGACGGAACAACCCAACCTGGCATGGATGCGGAAGGAAAGTGTCATGTTCAAGAGCGACTTGCTACCAATAAATGTTTTTCAAGTTTTCTTCCCAATTTTCCCCAGTCATTGCTAACTAGTACCTCTTTATTTTTGTCAAGCTTGAGGAGGATAACATATGCTTGTTCTATAATCCGCCCCTCGGGCGAACCTGTCGCTATATTTTAGCGAGCCTAGCGACAGTGAAATTCGTTCTTGTCCATTTGGGCGAGTTTGTCACTATTTGGTTTTAGCGAGTTTAACGACAAATATAACTCAGTCCTTTTCAATTTTAGAGATTCTAAAAGGAACGGAAAGGAGACTCCAACAATTCTTTTTCATCATGTAATCCCTTAAGTCCAAAAAAGCATAAAATATTACAAAAGGGATGAATTTTCGATATTTTTAACGAGCCAAACAAGACAAGCGCTTGATTTGTTTGTGTAATAATTCCTCAGGTCCAAAAAGATTAAAATCTAGAGAAGGGATAACACTTCTGATGACTTTAACGAGCTAGAGAGAACAATCGCTCGACAATCTTTTCATATTTTACAAGTTAGTTGAAAAGAGCTTAAAGGAGACTCGTTTTCGAGGTACGAGTGATGGTTTCAGGTAGCAGCTGATTCCAGGTAAGGTTTGGAATTCTCCAATCACGGCAGTGTCACAAGGATGGCTAATGGAATCACTCTTTGCAGATGTTCCTCGAATGGGTAAACAATCATATGGGGGTGAATGATCGACTAAAACACAGTGGAGGTGATGATGAGAACAGGACCAAGGCTCAAAGGTTGGCGATAAGGCATTCACAATGGTTATTTACCGATTCATTTTTTAATGAGGTTAAATGTTGGGGGAAACATTTTCTCATGACTTATGTTTATCTTTTAACGAGCTTAAACTATGCGCTAAAACTACTCATGGGGGTTTATTTTTTAACGAGCTTGAACCCTGCGGTAACACTGCTCACGATAATGGTCATTGAGTCTTTGATTCACCATTAGCATTTTGTTCTTTCAAAGATTGTACTACCTGTTCATTTGCTTCATCAAACTCATTAGAAATGAAAACATATGCTTGGTAAATTAGTTAAGAAGACTTAATACTTTACTCGAATTACATGAATGGTAAATTAAAAGTGACTTTTACCTCTCATTTTACCATTTCATTTGAATTTGGTTTGTTGGAGCTCTAGAGGTGCTTTTCCCCCCTGATTTTCACCAGCTGATTCCGAGAGATTCTGTGAACGGTTCCTGATGTCACTTGGACCCGGTAGGAGCTAAACTTGTGCTCTTCAATTTCATTGTTTTATTTTTGAATTCTGAGCCTGTTTCCTTGTTCTGTTGAGCCTCTGGGGTTTGAAGAACTCACCCTGGCACCATCTCACCCTTCTTAATTGAAAGGTGTGATGCATATTGGTCTTCTTACTAACTAGTTAGTATGCATCGCTCCCAATACACTTACTAGGGTGCGATGGGCGCAAGGAGGAAACTTTTTGCTCAGTTTTCTCATAGATTTTTTCCTTTTTTTTTACCAAATGAAGATCCTGACTCTTCTCTTGTTTGTTTTTCAGAGATTCATCAAAGAAAAATGGTTGTTACATGGCAAGAAGTGAGCATGAAGAACAGGACGTTGTTACTTTACATGATCCGGGCACTGTAGCTGCATTGCAGAACTCTGGCTTGTTGAAGTTTTTCAGTATTTCTAGCATGAGGCAACAAATCAATTTGTTGCAATATTTCCTCAATGCTTGGGATCCTATCAACCAGGTGTTCTAGATTAGGGGAAAATCGATCCCCTTTACTGCCGTGGACATCTATTTTCTAACAAGTTTATCGAGGCATGGTGCCCCTCTCTCATTATCAGGCTCTGCCCGTGGGGGTGAGTCTGTGAGGGAGTAAATTCGCCGACACTGCAGAGAGGGATCTTAGCCGAGTATGGATGGAAAGTTCAATATCTGAGATGTCACTGACTGGCCCTTGTGGACCATTCTGTTCACTTTTGATAGATTGGCTGGTAGTTTTGCTCTTCACATAACCAACAGGACTTATATGCAGTACGCTTTGGAATGCCTTGAACCGAAGGTGTTTAATTGGTGTGATACAGTACTCTCTGTGATGAAAGAAAAACTGACCAAGGTGAAAAGCAGAAGATCCAAGAAATTTGGTTATGGTTCTATTTTGACTGCCTTCGCTTTGGAGAGGATCCCACTGATGCAGCCACAGTACATTTCACTTGGCCTACCTCCATCGACTAAACCATGGATCCAGAGATGGGTTGACCTCATGTCTCGGCATGCTGGCTAGCCCCAGATTTCTTTTTCTGATACTTTCCTCAAGTGGTTTGATTGCTAGGAGATGGTTTACGCTAGGTTCCCATATGTTGGTATGGATTTCTGAGGTGACCCGGATTTGGTGTTGCCGGTTGGCGAGCAGTGGGGTGCCATGGGTAATTCTTCTGAGCATATCTTTGTTCATCGTTCTTTATTATGTTCTTATGTTTTTTTATCAAGACTACTCAAAAATCATGTGCTCATACAGATGTTGGACCAGTTTGACCGGTAGTACGTCGCAAAGACCTAGCGTCCGCTTCAGCAGGAGAGGTTGTGGGGAGGGCCATCCTTCGCGACCTTGATGTGGTCGAGACTCTTTCAGCACTACAGAACTAGATCGAGGGTCTTACCCTTGGTATCTTGGATGTGAGGACCGATGAGCTGCCTCTGTGGTTGCAGTGACATACTACTGGAGTGCCGAGTTGATGGACTAGGCTTTTACGCATGATTGCACAAGAGGTGACTTGCTATTACCATCATCATTAGACTATGATGCCCCCTAGCATTTTGATTTTTGGGTCATTTGACCAATTTTGTCTCGGTTACAGAACATTCTGTATAAACCATAAACAGTTATGAATATATTTTTTATTTTCGAAGCTTTTATTTTGGTTAAGTTACATAAGCTTGCTACATATATTGATGTGATGCTTCTTTTTATAAATGTCACAAATGTCTATCTAACACATAATTTGCCAATGAGTTTGTTAATGTGTTTAAACTTCTGGAAATATGTTGATATTGGATGAAATCGAACTGTCTTTCCAAAATTCTGACCCTTAGGAACATGCGATAGATAGCTGGATTCTGTACAGAATAGATGTCAGTGAGTTGTAGAATGACGAGTTGTGAGTCTAGCTTGACGACAAGTCGGCATATGCCATGTGCGATGGCATCAGAGAGGAGCTCTATCAATGCGCTATATTTAGCGATATTGTTCATTGACCGACCAATACACGCCCCTCTGAAACTTACTAACTCGCCGCTGGGATTGAAAATGACCCATGCCACAGAAGACAGGTTCTGCGAGCTACGACTTGCTCCGTCGGCATATCCAACGAATGATTCCAGTAGGTTCGACATCTAGAAGGAATGAAAAAAGTAGATTACCTAGCCAAAATAAATGCTCTTGGTGAAAACAAAAATGTAACAAAAGCATGAGCATTACTACGCGGAATTAAGCATAGTAACGCTTGAGGTACAACCCATTGTGAAGTTGCGCCAATGGAATCCCATCATAGTCCATCAGATTGTAGGCTCCTTTTGCTAATACACGCTTAACAATATAGGGACCCATCCATAACGATTTGAATTTCCCTCCTCCCAACTTATCGAATTCCTGGTCGTACAGTAAGACCAGGTCACCTTCTGAGAAGACGCAAGGTTTGACATTCTTGCCAAAATATGCTTTGACTCGTTTCTTATGAGCTTCGTTGGCCATAGCTACATCACGATTAGTTTCATCCAATTGGATTAGTTCCAAGAAATGAGCCTCTTCTTCTGAGGTTCCGGGGAGAAGGTCGACTGTGAGTTTGAGGGACGAGATTTCAGATTGAACAGGTAATATTGCTTCGAGACTGTACACAAGTTGAAAAGGTGTGAACCCAGTCGCATTTCTTACCGATATCTGGTACACCCACAATGCCGAGTACAGGTTTAGGTGCCAATCCTGTTTGAGGACTCCGATCATCCTTTGCAGCATGCGCTTTAGGACTTTGTTGATCGCCTCAACTTGTCTATTAGCTTACAGATAATACGGTGTAGAGATGTCCTAGGACAGTCCTAATTTGGTAGCCAACTCAACCATCATGTGATTGCAAAAACGCGATCTATGATCTGTAACTATGGGTTGTGGAATGTCGAATCTGGAGACTACGTGATTAAAAAAGAAAAGGGAACCCATTTTGCCACTGTTGTTTAATGTAGGAATCGCCTCAGCTCATTTGGTAAAATAGTCTACTGTGACTATGATATACCCATGCCCCCCAGCCGAGGTGGGGTTACATGTCATGAAATCTATGCCTCATTTGGCGAATGGCCCAACAACTACTATTGGTTGCAGTGGTGTGCGTGGTATTCTGGTTTTGCTATCGAAAATTTGGCAAGCATGACAACTTCTAACTGCGGTTATGCAATCTTTGAACATTGTTGGCCAGAAGTATCCTGCTCGCAAAATTTTTTGCGCCGTGGCATAACTAGATTGATGCCCTCCACATGCGCATGAATGACAATGATTCAGGACTTTTTCAGCCTTCTCATGGGTGAGGCACCTCTGCAGAAGTGCATCGATACCACGATGGTAAAAAGTATCACCGATGATCACATAGTATTTCTCTTGGTATCGAATACGTCGTTGTTCGAAGAGTGAGGTATTAGACCTATATGTTTGTGTCTAGAGATAGATGATTATATATTCGTACCACAGATTGATTAAAGATATCAGAAACAAATTTTCATCCACGATTGCTTCTTTGGATGTTGCATCGTTGGATGATGATGGGAGATCACATAGTAACTCCGCGAATACCACGGCTTTCTTTGATTTGGATTTTTTGAATTCCAAATCAAACTCTTGTAGAATTTCTATCCATTTTGAATATTTTCCCCCCAGCAATTGTCGCGACAATATATAAGTCATGGGGTTGCAATATGATAAAATGGTAGTTTTTCGTAAGAGGACGTAGTGTCGAAATCTTTGTATCGCTTGAACAGCTGCGAGGGCGAGCTTTTCAACGTAGGAGTATTTCATTTCCGTATCATTTAAGTTTCGGCTTAAATAATATATAGGACGTTCAATTCCATTGTCTTCTTGAACTAAAACCATTGCTATGGTTGTATCTGCTATAGCCAGATATAGGTTAAATTATTTTTGATAATTAGGAGAATACATTAATGACGTTTGTATCAAAGATTGCTTCAAAGCATCAAAGGAAGCCTTAATGACCTGATCCCAAATGAAGGGTACTTATTTTTTCAATAGATGAGTATAACCTTTAGCTAGTTCGGCGTAATTTGGAATGAACCTCCTAAGGAAGTTTTCTTTCCCTTGGAGTTTCTAAATCTATAGCAAGTTTGAAGGTGGAGACAAATCGATGATTGCCTGAACCTTGTAATGGTCGAGACGAATCCCATCCTTTGAGACCACGAAGCCATGTAAACGACCAGAACTGACACAGAACACGCATTTGTGCGGATTGAGTTGTATCTTGTAGTGTCGGCAACATAGAAATATCACTCTCAAATGGCACAGATGATCAGTTCACTTTCGTGAGTAAGCTGGGAGATCATCGAGATATGGTTGAACGATGTTTTTGATGTCATGGAAAGCATAGTTCATTGCTCTCTGAAAAGTTGCCCCTGCGTTCTTCGAACCAAAGGGTAGTTTCCGATATGCGAATGTGCCCCATGGACAAATGAATGTAGTCTTTGACTGGTCCTATGGGTGGATATTTATTTGATTATGCCCAGAAAATCCATCCATAAACGAAAAGACTTCACATCCGGCGCATTCATCAGTTATCTGGTCAATAAAGGGTGTAGGGTAGTTGTCTTTCGGACAAGCTTGATTTACATCTCTATAATCGACGCACACTCTAATAATTCCTTGTTTTTTCATCACAGGAACAATATTCGATACCCAATCGGTCAGAGGAACGAGGTAAATGAAACCAGCGTGGAGGATTTTTTTAACTTCCTCCTTGATGGCAATGGCATACCAGTTTGACATCTGGATACATCTTAATTTCGTGTCCAACTATGCTTGAGTCAATACCTGGTATTTCATCATATGACCAAGAAAAGACATCTCTAAACTCGCAAAAGAGAGCGCTATATATTTCCAGTTCTGAGGAAGAACAAGATTTGCTAGCATGAATATTCTCTACAACATCTATTTTGGTTGAGATATTTATTGCAGTAGTCTCTTCTATATTGGATAGGTTTCTCTTAGAATCCATCATATTGATAGTATTTGTCAGAAAGCCAAATACTGAAGGATGGTGTAGGTTACCGGAATTATCTTCTTTCTAGTTCAGAATATGGGAACGATGGTGGTAGTCTTCCCATGGTGCCCCATCAATCATCGTCAATTGAATGATTCCTTCATCTGTAGAGTGTAATCGCAACCAAGGATCTGAAAGGGTACCATATTCCTTAGACCTATCTATCCAAACGCTTGATGAGCATTGGTGCGGGTTTTCCCCTAATGCTGAAAACATTGATTGCTATAATATTCCGAGTGGGGTTAGAGGCAAAACTTGTAGATGATCCATTTTAACATCATTTTTTGACATCTTTTGAATTGAATATATCATGTTACAGGTTCCTACATTAGCCACTTCCGCCAAATTCATTGGAGGCGATAGGGTAAAATTTCCCATTAATGTGAGGTCTTTTAGTAGGGCTACTCTAATATTGTGAAGCATATTGGGGCTTCCATGGATCATCAGAATGCTTCCCGTGACTTGCAAACTGTTGGGGAGAAACGTTTGTTGGTTGATGATTATAATTCCTCCTTGGGAAGGAAATGAAATTTTCTTAAAGTATGTCGACACAACGGCTGCCATGGCGTATATCCAGGGTCTTCCCAGTAGGATTTTGTAATCGAGATTTCCATCGATGACTTCAACATCGATTTCTATTGTTTTTCCCGCCAGTTTGACTTGCAAGTTACTTAATATCCCATACGGGGTGTATGTTCGTCCATCAAATGCTTTCAATGTTGTCGACGATTGCGACAACGAAGGAGACCCTAGAGTTTTCCAGCAACTCATCGACATGATACATGTGGATGCCCCCTCAGCAATAATTGTTCTATGAACTGTTTTGTTAAGGGCTTTCACTTGAATGAGGAAAGCTAGTTGAGCTGGTAATTGAGGGTTGTATCCTTTGTGATTAAAAGGTACAAGATTGGAATCCGTGGGGTTGATCCCAGCTATTGCTGATAATAAAGCCTGCTTTTGGGAGGGGAAATTTTGCAGTACCTCAAGAGTCGACATCACAGAGGGTGATTGGGCTAAATCCTCCACTATATTATAGTGTTGTGCTGCTCGGGTACGAGGATTAAACGTCGATTTGTGTACTACTCCCTTTGGCAGTTTTATTGTTAATTCAAGAATGATCGGTGGCACAACTTCGGTTGAAGTTGTTGTTGAACTACTAGGTTGATAATTATCCTTGTTGTTCAACATCTATGGATTCCCATAATCTTTACTTCTTGTCGATATGAGAGCATCATTCAGTTGCTTTGAAACTGACAACATTAGCACTTGGGACAAGGAAGCATTCTCGCTCGCAACCAGATTTGTTCCTGGGTTTGGAAACGAATCAATCAATACAACCGAGGATTTTGAATTTTTAAAGAATGTTTTAAGTTCATCTTTATATGGACATTCTCTGGTCCAGTGACCCTCATCACATATACTGCATGGATTTTTTGGTTTCCTATCTCCAGAAGGGTTTGCAGAAGATTCTTGAGGGGATGAGTCCCCCTGGTTCTTCTTCTTCCCTTGTTTTTTCTTCTTGCCTCCTTGTTGCTTCAATTCCTTACCTTTGTTTGTCGACACAACATTTACTTCCGAGGCTAGAAGTTCTTCACTTGCATTTTGACTCGAAACTATGCAGGCCTTTTTCTATGTAGCCTTTACGATTTTAGTGCCTATTGTACCTATCACACCATCGTCGGCGTGAGAGTCTTTGCTTGATTTAGGAGGCGGAGGAACATAAAATTATGGTCTAGGAACATCAGGGATTTTATCGTAGAGCATGCTAGACTGAGTATAGATCAAGTCTAGATATTGTGCACGAGCAATAACTTGCTCTTCGATGACGACTCCTCCCTTTGCCACATCTTCTGTAATAGAAGGTAATAGAGACTTAATAAACCATTCAGCCAATAGCTAATAAGGAACATACGTTTTTACCATTCTACGACAACGTCGTCATTCATGAATATGATCGGATATGTGAGTGGTCGTCGTTTGTTTGAAATTGGTAAGTAGCTCAGTTCCTGTTTCATACCTTATAGGTAACTGAAAATGGGTTAAAAAGGTTGTGGCTAGGGTACTGAAATTATCAAACGAAGCTCTAGGCAGTTCGATATACCACTTTGCTGCCGGACCAGTTAGCATTCTCTAAAAGAGGCGAAGCCTGATCTAATCATCATTGAGAGTGTTTGATGAACACCATAGATGAAAAGTCATCACATTATTCGACGGGTATTCACCTAGATTTCCATTAAATTTAGGAATATCAGACAAATGTTTGTGTGGAATTGCCGGCCACCAAGGAGCATAGGCAATTGGATCGTTCGTTAGTCAACTTAGATCTGGTAACTCTAAAGTTGCCACAAAAGACAACTGTTGATTCAGGCTTGGTTGAGCATACCTAGGATAAGATGGAACCGTTTGAGGAGTCGGTCTTTGCATACCAGCATAATGCATTTGATGTTGGTAACTTTGGTAAGGTTGATGGGCATAACCATTATGATATGGTTGATACGACTGCCCATTACTTGCAAAGACTTGTTGCTTATATCCTTGGTAGGCCTGCTGGAATTGCGGTTGTTGGTATTGTACCAGCCATGGTTGTGAGTCCATGGGCTATTGTCCAGTACTGACTGTTTGACCAAGATGGGGATTGGTGTTCCCCGTTTGAACTTGTGTCATTCCACCAGTTGGTGATTGCGGTTGTGTCATAGGTATAAGAGATTGTTGCATTACAACCTCCGAAACTTGAGTTTGGCATATAACTAGTGATGCTTGTACTTGAGATACTGCCACAATAGTTGACGTAGTGGGGATATTTGTCATAGGCAAGCTTTGTTGTATTGAGCATACAACTCTTGGTTGTTGAGATAGGATTGGCACCCAACCACTAGTTTTGATTCCAGCATAACTCAAATTTTGTTGCGAACTCACACATGGTTGTCCCTCCGAGGAAGGTAATGAAAGGGTATATGGCCCTCCATACGATTGTAATCCAGTGCTCAAAGGAATGATTTACCTTTGGGGACCTGTTTGCCCAAATTGACCTTATGAAGGATCAATTTGTTGAGACTCAACATAAGATATTTGAGATATAATTCCGGACAAACAAACGGGAACAATCCATACTGTCGAAATAGCCCCTGGATGGATTCCATGCAGCGACTGAAAGCTGGTTGGGATAGATGGCATGCTGACGAACATTCTCGGAGTAGTAGAAGGAACTTATGTTGTTGCTATGTTAGGTAACATAGTCATTGATCTCAACAATTGTTTAGAAATATTAAGCCTATCCAAAATATTCCTCAGCGATTCTTCAAGAACTTCCAAAGTCGGGTGAATATCTTCTGATGAAGAAGGATACATGGTGATCCCAGCTCCAAGTTACGTTGGAGTGCTGGAGGGAGGATCTTCCACAATCTCTTCTATGGCAATCAATCCAGGAGGAAGAGGCAGACCATCAGGTCCATAAAATACTTTTGGTGCCAAAGAAGATATAAGTTCTATAGCAACAGATGGTTGGCGAGTAACACCTTCCAAATCGGCTGTAGATGGAGCCAGTTTAGGAATAGAAGTGTTAACCATCACACTAGGGTCAGTTGTAATGTCCTTTTGTTGTTGTGGAATTTCTTTTGTTGAGGCAGGGATACCATAAATGTTTGGAGTAACCGGAGTCTCTGAGGATGTTGGAGTGCTTGCTCCAACCAACTTAGGGGACTTTGATCTGATTAAACGAGTTCGTGTCATCTGGAATGGCTTCGCTTCCAAATTCAATGATGGTTGACTCGTAAGTCCCCGCGAACGACGGGGTTTTGATTGACTTTCTTCCACGATTGTGGATTACTTGATCAATTCAAAATAAAAGGGAAAAATGTTTTTTCGAATTAAAAGAATTTTATACGCTTTGACACAACTTTTTTTTTCAATTTTAAAGAGTCGAGAAACAACAAAAGATGACTCTAGTCACCTTCGATTTTTATTGAGCCTGAAGTGACAAGTGCTTAGAGGACCTTTTCCTTTAAGGAGTCTGAAAAGGAGAAAAATGGACTTCTCTGGAGATTTAGGCAGAGGTGATTACCAAACCAATCGCAAAATTGCAGAATACTTTTTACGATACGGAAGTCAATCTTCCCAAATGTTGTGTTCAGTGCATTGTGATCAATAGGGTGGCAGACACGGCTTCCTAAGGATAAAGGATGTAGCCTATTATGGTCTCCAAAAATATACTTGACGGTACGTGGGAGCACAGGTCCGTACTGGCACTTTCCATCTCAGAGTGGAGGAATCACCCAACCAATAATTAAAACAAAAGTTACCAGGTTTTACGACGCTGGAATACGTCTCTAGCCTAGACCTCTAGATGTTGTACGTTAGGTTCCAAAGCATTGTTAGATTCATTAAATTTATTTTAAGTTGATCTTGCTTAACAATTTTCCTTTTAGGTTCACCGCGTGATGTATGTACAATTTCTAAAACGAAGTCTAAGGTGATAAACAAATGTTTAATCTTATTTTATGCAATGAAAATCCTAGCTACTAAGGAAAGAAAGTTAAGAATCTTTCTGCAAAGAGGACAGAGCACACGATAAATGCAATGTCCTAAATCAAACAAGCAGTCAAAATGCAAATGCACATGCATGTATTTACTTTCAGCTTTCTTAATGTATGAATGATGATAAGAAAGCTATGTGTAAATCTAAATTACTTTCAAAGAGACAATACTCCACAAATTTCTTTTCAAAATGAAGTGAAGGTAAGAGAGACACTTTGCGATTTTGAAATGAAAATTTCTTTTCGACACTTTAAAAATTATTAATTCAAATCATATGCAATAGTAACTGTATAATCGACTATCAAGAACAATGGGATTGTCTTCTAAAACGGAAAACAACAGCTATGACACTTTCAGATCAAGAAACGACAATTTGACTATGCTACTTTTTTGCAAAAGAGAACTGAAAATGGCACACAATACATAAAAGCACTTATAGTTCTTTGCACTAAGGAGGTGAAATAATGTAAGAAAAGGGGGTTTTCATAGAAATACACTGACCATAGGCAGCAAAAATCCTGAATAGGACTGAAAATAGTGAGAAAAAACCACAGTTTGAAGGTAAAGTTAACCTTCCCTCACCATTGCACCTATCACACTGTGAATTCAGTATGCAATGCACCTACCGCACTTGGGAAGTGAGATGCATACAGACTACCTTGAAGGCAGGGTGCGATGGTACCAGTGTGAGACTTTAAACAAGTTTTCACTCACAATTTGCAATTTAGTTCAGGGATTTAAGCCGAGTAAGTAATGTTCAGTATATGTAAAACATAGGGGTGATCTAAAGAGATTACTAGAGCCACCACTTAGGGCAATTAGACTGTTTGCAGGTCGATTGTTTAATTCATAAACAAAACCAAGAGATAGACTGAATCAACATTGATCTACTTTGCATTTGTATAACAAATGCAGTTCGAAGGCTAGCTAGCTTGGCTTCAGGCTCCGTCTGTAAGTTTATAAAAGAAACAAAGATAGATAGGCTAACAAAAAATCTAGTCGCTCCACAGTGGAGTCGCCATTTTGTTACCGGGAATAGCGTCCACTCAGATGCTGCTATTACCACTAAGACTAGTAGTTATCTTAGAAACAAACAAGTAAAGTCTATTTTCGGTTTCCTTTATGAAAATAGATAGGAGTGAACAAGGGGACCAACCTTAGTCTTGTGCTTGATTTCCTCCCCTTCGTGATAGAGCTTTTCCGCTTCTTCTTCATCTGCCTAGCTTCAAAGAGCACCTGTGGAATCACAACAACATACTACTATCAAAGAACAAATATCTATAATCATAAATAACACAGGATCAGATGTGTGTTAACCATACAAATGCATATATAAGTAAACATACAATAATATGGAGGAGAAATTGAATAGCTTTATTAAGATAAAAAGTAGCAAGATGATTACAACCATATGTTCTGACCTAGCATCATCCTCCAGCGAGAAAGCCCTTCTTCACCCCAAGTAAAGCTTAGATCACCCAACACTATGAATATACACCAGAAAACCAACAACACTTCTCTATAATATAAAAAATTCCATCCTCTGGATCTTTGTGATGAGGGATCCATATATAGATGATTACAAGGAGGTGAGTCATCTTTTGGGGTCTTGATTAGTGTCCTCTCTCTGATAGTTCCTGCTTCCACTTGGAGAATGATGATCTCTTACTCATCGCTAGTCGAAAACAGAGAGGAAAGTGTTAGAGGGCAAGCTTCTGGAAGATTCCATGATCTTCCACATCACATTTTGTCCTTGCCATCATCAAAAACAAAACGTGAGATTTAGTTAAATTAGGTAAAGGAAAATGAGCCATACGATGCAAATGGTTGTACAAGACTAAATTTAAAGCAAATGGGAGCATAGATAAGTATAAAGCTATGCTTGCTGCAAAGGAGTATTAGCAGCAAGAAGGCATAGATTATGATGAAACATTTACCCTTGTACCTAAATTAAACACAATGAGAATGATAATTTCTTCAGCTATGAAACACCATTGGATGATTCACGAGAGCAGCAATAAGGCATAGATTATGATGAAACATTTTCCCTTGTAGCTAAATTAAACACAATGAGAATGATAATTGCTTCAGCTATGAAACACCATTGGATGATTCACAAGCTAGATGTTAAATATGCATTTTTAAATGGGGACTTAAAATAGATGTCTACTTAGTGAAAATTGACTAGTTTGTCAAATAGGGTGAAGAACATTTAGATTGCACATTGAAGAAATCGTTGTAACTAAAATTGTCACCAACTTTATGGTATGAAAAAATTTATTCATTTTTCCTATAGAATGGTTATAAAAGGAACAAAAATGACCCTCATCTTTATACAATATTTCATAAAGAGGGAAGTATTATTTTGATTTCTTTATATGTAGATGATGTAATCATTACAAGGAATGTTGATAATCTCATTAAAGAAATCAAGGAAATCAAGGTGAAGATGTATCAAGGTGAACATGTCACAAGTCTTTGAGATGAAAGACCTTGGAGAGCTACATTATTGTTTGGGTGTGGAAGTCTAGAGGGATTCTTGACAAACTTTTATGTGACAAGCTTAGTGGAAAAGTTCAGAATGGATCGTGCAAAGCTATAGCAATACTTTTACAGCAGAATTTAAAACTTGAGAATGAAGATGGATCTAAGGAGGTAGATGCTACTTTGTTTCTGAGTCTAATCTACTTAACTACAGGTATGCAGTGAATGCATTGAGCCAATTTATCTCAAAGCCTCTTGAGAGTCATTGGGTTGCAGCCAAAGGTGTTTTAAGATATGTCCAAGAAACTTTAGATTTTGGTATTTAGCATTGGCTCTAGGTTCATTACATGGCCCACCAAAAAGAACACACTATCCTTGTCTTCTTTGGAAGCTGAACATAAAGCTATGTGTGTAGAAAGATGTGAATTGGTTGAGGAGACTTCTCCTTGATGTTGATAAGAACATAAGGTTGCAAGAGTGATCAAATGGGACAACTAGAGCTCCATCAAACTTGCAAATAGTCTAGTATTTCATAAAAACACAAAGAATATTGATACACAATTTCATTTTTTCATGGAGAAAGTTGAGTGAAAATAAATCCATATTGGTTATTGTAATAGTTGTGACAATGCTCATCATATTTTTACCAAAACTCTTGGTAGAATCAAGTTTGAGTTATTTAAGGAAGTTTTAGACATATCTACTAATCCATTTCTCCAAATATTTATGAAGAAATCTAGTAATGGAGTGACAGTTCAAACAAAACCTTAAGGAGTTTGTTCATTTTCTCTATGGTGTTGTTTTAACTTCCCTAAATGTGTGTTTCTGATGCAGGTAAACCCGCATAAACCAAGATATTCAAACGCTGCGCATATGAGAATGCAATCCAACTATTAACCAAATCAAGAACTCAATGTTCGACAAATTTCACATATCCGTATGTTCTACGAACTCCATTCGATTCACAATCTTTCACCCAATAATTACTATTCCTTATCTCCATTTAATAGGCTTTTAAAAATTATAAAAGTAACTGAAGATGACACCAACCATATGCACACAAAAATATGAGAATAATTAATTAAGAATTAAAATATTTGCAAGAGAAATCATGGCCTCTTATTCTTCATACTCCCTCCTTCTCTCTAATCCTCAATGTCCTCGAGGCTACATTATTTATAAAACTTAACATGATTAAAAAAATCCTAAAATCACTCAACTAAAACCTCTAAGAGTCTACACGCAATGCATACACATGGTGAAAAGCATCTTGAGGCTTTTTCCCATCTTTTTCTCTGTTCTGAAATAGAAAAGCCTTCCTTATCCACATCTATTGCTTTTATGCCTAAAACACTACCTATTTTATTAAAAATAACAAAATATTTTAAAATAATCACAACCCCTCTTTATTCCATAATTACAAATGAAGAGGGTCTTGATGCTCCTGCATCATTTTCATATATATATTTCTCATGTAATGAATTGTAAGACTCATGTGTGCAGAGGATTCATATATATATTTCTCATGTGATAGGTTTCTTAATAAATTTGATTCTGTGTATTTTTTGACAAACATAACCTTCAACTAATTGTTATTGGATTAACCTTGAGATGGACACTGCTATTATTTCTTATGTTAATGTATTTTCCAATTCATTTTTTCTTTAAAATTGGATAAATTTTTCAAATAACTTAATTTTTCTATCCTCTAGTTTCTTGCCATTAATCTAAGTTAGTCAATTCATGTTTCTATTACCCATTCAATTGGTCCTTCCATCACATTTACCAATTAAATTGCATTAATAAATTTATTATTTTTTTAATCTCATTTAATGTAATGCACTGCTAATTCTTTTAATCTCATTTTATGTATTGCACAGAACACAATATTTAACCAAATTGTAACATCCAAATCAAATTCAAATTTTGTGGTGGTGTAGGTAGCATGATAAGTGTGGTAAAATTATAAATACCATTATACAAATTGGAGTACAATTTTGTAGCAGAGCAACTAGAATGGTAAGAGTGGTAAAATTATAAATATAATTATAGAAATTGAAGTACAATTTCTGTGGTGGAGGGAAGAGCAAGGTAAGTATGGTAAAATTTACTAGGGCCTCAATGAGGTTTGAAATATTGGTTGTGAGTTGAAGTAACTTAGGACTTTAAGCATTAACTTTGTTTTCTACCTGTTTGCAGACCACTTCATCCCTTTCCTCACTGGTTTCTAGTTTCATTTTGCACAATTGGTAGTTTGAATTTTATTTTCAAACTAGTTTTCTATACCAATTTTGTATACCTTACATTATAAAAGATTGGACCGCCAGAAAATTTAGTTATGGTAAAATGCACTCCAAGAATAAGATCATTCAATTTTTATTAGAAGAGACCTACAATAATGGAAAGGTCTACACCACAAATTCAACAAATTACCTTGATGAAATTCTAGAGAATTTGTCAATATGTAGTGACCATTTACAGATGTCATGGTGAATTTCCTTTGAATATGATGAAGTGTGTTGGTGAATTTCCTTTGAATATGATGAAGTGTGTTGGAATGTTACTACTATACAGCTAATTAGAGTGATTGTGATGTTGTGTCATGGATTGCAGTTATTGTACAACAAAGTGGGGCTATTTATCATGTATCTACCATCAGTGTTTCTTTTGCAACAACATATTCCCATCCTCATATAACAAATTAACTAGCAACATGATTGGATCCTGTGATGGACTTTCAATATATGAGCTGATATAAAAGAATGGAAACAGTCTAGAAACATGTACAACTCATAACTAAAAACCTAATCACTAAGGAATGGGTACCAAAATGTCCACCATTTGTAAATGGGTAACTAATGTAATTTTTAATATATGAACTGACCTTTCCAACCAATTACACACCATTAACACAATATACATGAGAATGAAAATCCTACACAAACAAATATAAACTAGAAACTAACAAGATATACATCAATACATCTAATAACCAAAAACAATATATGGGGGAGATCGCAATCTTGCAGGCAATGTGAGGAAAAGTTATGGCAGGGATTTCAACCCTTCAAGAGGAAAGGTTACTTATCCCCAAAAATATCACACCAGTGACAAGCAAGTGTGGTGGTGCCACAGATGTTGGTTGGGCCACATTCTCCCATGTCCATCATTGTTTATAACTTTTAATAAAGATTATACCCATCCAACTTCCATCCAGCCACAATTCATATATCCCAAAGAAATCACACTACAAGATTCTTAATCTCATATCTTGCATATCACATATTCCATTCTATGTTTGTATTTTCCTAGCATTTAATCTCCGTTAAAAATAATGAGATATAACATAATACTCTCACCACAAAAGCAACATATCTTGCCTATCACATATTCCATTCTATGTTTGTATTTTCCTAGCATCTAATCTCCATTAAAACACTGAGATATAAGATAATCCTCTCACTACAAAAGCAACATATCTTGAATATCACATATTCCATTCTATGTATGTATTTTCCTAGCATTTTATCTCCATTAAAAAAATGAGATACAACATAATCCTATCACCACAAAAGAAACATATCTTACATATCACATATTCCATTCTATGTTTGTATTTTGGCAGCATTTAATCTCCATTGAAAAAATGAAATATAACAAAATCGTGTAACCACAAAAGAAAAAAATTAAAAAAAACAATGTAAAACAAATATCATATCACATATTCCATTGTATGTTTGTACTTTCATATCACATAATCCTCTCACCACACAAGTATTCCAACCTAGCATCATAATTCCAACCAATCACTTAATATCATCTATATCTTTAGAAGTGTTGAGGAATTAATATGAGCTATATCTTCATAAGTGTTTAGGAATGATATGTATAACAAAGAAAATAAACACAAAATGTAAATAAAAAACAAGTCCACAAATTTTGAATTGGTTAATTTTAAGGAGAATAAGACATTAGAAACCTTAGAAAAATGGACAATTCCAGGTAACTCAATGCATCCATAATCTTCATCACTTAGTTAAAACTGATTTAGAATTTAATATCGAGTGGCAAAAAATATTTCCTATCCATCTCACTAACAACCCCCACGCACCAATTGGTTAATATTAATGAGAATAAGACATTAGAAACCTTACAAAATTGGAAAATTCCAGGTAACTCAATGCATCCATAATCTTCATCACTTAGTTAAAGCTGAATTAGAATTGAATAGTGAGTGCCAAGAAGTATTTCTTATCCATATCACTAACAACCCCCACCCAGAGCCAGCTAAAGAACATAACCACCCCCAATGTTGTACTCATTGGGTATCTTTTCAACATTCATTTGTTTTCCTACATAGATGAGCCTGCAATGGGCATCAAAACAAAAAAAATTAGTATTAAAAAAAAATCAATCCTTTAATACAGATAAGAAATTTATTTATGTACATCATTCAAAATTTAGATATTTTATCTTCACAAAGTATCTCTTTTGAATTTAATATAAAATACAAAATTACATCTATTATAAATGACTATAGGTAAACAATTTTTTTAGTTTTATGATCTCACAACATATATAGTATAATCATGTTGACTAGCAAACTTAGAATTCACAAAAGATTCTCAGCTTAGAAGTCAATCTGCTACTTAGACTACTAAAAGCATATACAACTTACAATACAAGTTGTTATCAAACCTCCCAAGAGAACTAGAAGGATCAAGTGTTAGAGAGAAAAATATACTAACAGAAACATGAAACCCTAATGACCTTCCCAAAAAAGAGGACCAAAAATTCCACCTATTGCCTAAGTATTTCCTCCCCGTGGCTGAAGAGATAAAATTGAAAGATATTCTTTAAATTACAGAAACATGAAACAGATCAGCTACTTCTAAACCCAAATAAATACAGAATATTGAAAAAAATCCTAGAAATTACTTCAAAACCCAAATAAATACAAAAGTTTGAAAAAAATCCTAAAAGCTGAGGATAATCCAAATGTTGTTTGAGCTTGAAAAACTCAGTGCTGCAACATCTAATTAAATGAGGTATGGTCTAGACTCCAAGAACACACATATGCTTAACTTACAATAATATAGAGCCACTTGCACAATGAAATCATACTATAAAACAACTAAATTATATTAAGGAATACACCAAAATAGATGAAATCATACTATAAAAGAACTAAATTATATTATAAAAGCCAGGCAAATATACTTGCACATGGAACTAGGAGTATTGCATACCTTTGCTGCATAGGTGGTATTCCTTCCTTTTCCTCAACTGGCTGCTTAATTTGATCAATTGTATCATTGGGTTCATTATCTATCTCGAAATCCTTTCGTGTAAGGGTTTTCACCTTGATGGAAATGCCTCCCCTTAACCGCAAAAGTAAGCGAAGAATTGAGTGGTTTTCCATATTATAATCAGCTAGAGTGAGCCCATCTTCTAGTTGTTTTCCACCAAATATTAGTCGCTGCTCATGTGGAGGGATACCCTCCTTATACTGTCACAACAACCAAATAACACACCTAGTTAAAGCCCAACTGCAATTGCATTTTACAACAGAAAGAAAAATACTACGCAAAAACCTTAACACTCATCAATAGTTTAAACGACTATCAGCAATTACGATACACCATAGATATTACAAAAATCCACAATGATTTAAAAGACTGTCAATGACTACTTTACATATGCTTAAAAATTTGCAAAGATTCAAAAGGCTCTCAGCAAGCACTATACAAGCGGTAAAAATCCACAATGATTTTAACGAGTATTAGTAAGTACCAATACCAAATAATCATATTTTGGTACGCGTGATAGGTTCGGCAGTAAGAGTGAGGAGTTAGAAGTTTCTCACGACAGGGTAAGGTTCCATCCCCACCAGCTTTGGCTCACTTGGAGATATGGCTCAAACTTATGATACCCGGAGATGAATACCAGGTGAACATATAAAGCGAGTTTCACGATTGTGTTTTGGTTAAGACTTGCCAGATTTAAGAGGTCAGCAGAGTGGGGAAAAGTGGGGAGTTGTTATATCCTCCACCAGCGTTCAAAGATATACCAAAGAAGTTGCGGACACACAACCTACACGGAGTTAAGTCCAGGTGAGTACGTAGGTGTATAATGTAAGTATGCCTGCAGATGTTGGTCTCCCGATCTCTCTGTATAAATGGGAATCACTGAATCGTATTCCAATTATAAGTATCGCTCTGTCGTCTCAAACAATAAACAGAAGATCAGCGATCACAGGTACGCGTGTTAACTATTAATTGCGGGCTGGATCATCTTTATCATATCATGGCGTCCACACGAAATTTTCTGGTTATGTGCCTCTCCGCAGGTACGTATCTCTCTACTAGCTTTTCATTTAAAATTTTGGTTCGTATACGTATCGGAGGTTGATTCAAGTTACTCGGTGACACATCTAACACCACTCGCTTCCGCTCAAATCTGAGGTAATAATCTGATGACGTGAAACACAATGTATTGCCACTGTAGGTGTCATACTTCTATCGATTCTGCTATGCACTAGTGCACAAGGAATTGTAGAGAATTCAAGGTGAAAATTCAAAGTAGAATGCATAGAATTTTCTAATCCCTCTCATCCCTTCATGGATCTGTCCGTAACAATGATATTTGCTATGAAATTATTAATGTTTGATTGGATTGTGATGTACAGTGTGTGTTCGAAATTGCTTGGATGTATCATACACTACTTGCACCTCATCGGGAGACCAACATCTGCAGGCATACTGCAGATGTTGATCTCATTAGCGAATAGGTGGCGGATGATCAATGCATATATAAAAGTTATCTCACCTCTGGATATCTGGCGGCTAATCAATACATGAGAGGCGTTTTATAGACGTAAAAGTCAAAAATTCTACACAAATAGCATTTAATTTCATCAACACAAGAAAAGAAAATAACAAAAAATGCATGATAGAATACCCAATGGTTAAGAGCGCAATCACTGACCATACAGAGTTGCAGAATCTAAAAATAATAATAAAGCCGTATTCCCCTTGGATCAAAAGTGAAGGAAAAGTATGCATACACAAAGTTCACATGACACAAAAAAACCCGCAATAAATAAACCACGCGGCATCAACGCGGCATCAACGCGGCATCAATGCCCGGAATAAAACCACAGAGACCAGAAAGAAAATCATAAAAGAATCCATTGATAGCCAAAAGCCATCAGTAAAAGAAAAACCCCACTCGCATCAAACAACTAAAAAAATTAAAACATAAACCTAATTGGGATACAACATGATTCCAATACCTGGATTTTTCTCTTCACATTATCAATGGTATCGCTGCTTTCAACATCGAGGATGATCGTCCTCGCGTTGAAAATCCCCACAAATATCTGCATCTTGGCCTGAAAATATCACTGATCCTCCAAAAAAAACCTGTGCGAGATAGGAGAATCCAACACAGATTGAAGGGCGGTGAGGTTACGGAGTGAAAAGGAGCAGACTCTCTTGAAATGAAAATTATCGAGGACGGAATAGATTCATATAATGTTCATGCAACGTTAAGTTGTTTGATCCGACAAGAAACAAGAACCCCTTAACACGAAGGCTATGAAGAATTTGACACCGACGGGATGGCTGATTGCCCGAGTCGATGAAAAGCGTTTTACTATAGATGCAAATTTGCTTTATACGTCAAGGAAGGGCATGGCCACAACCCTGAGAATTGTGGTCCACCAATAGGATTGCAAGAAACTACCAAAATTAATTTTCAAAGTATGGTGTGAGATTTTATAAATTTTGACTCATTTAAAAAAAATACAATTAAATTATAAATACAATTAAACACAAATTTTGGAGTTGTGGGTTTTTCTCATGGTGTTGTTATGTGATATGGTAGCTTAATAATTAAATTCCCTTTTATGTTATTAAATATATTTTATATTGATTAATAACTAGTATAGTATATTTTCAAAATGAATTCAAAGAAATTTCAAAATAGAAATTATTTGAAGAAATTAGAGGTAATTTTGGCAACCAAAACTTTTTTTTGGCAGAAGTATAATTCTAGTGAGGGCCACTTATCTTAAAAGTTATGGGATTACCTTGAGGTAATGGTCAAACTTCATGGTTGCATTCTTAGACATTATACTAATGGTCATCTAACACAAACACATATAAGCACATTAATTATGTCAGTAATTTAAAAATCATGGAAATACCTTGAAGTAATGGTTGAACCTCATATTTCTCCCAAATGTATTATATTAATGGATTTGTGACCTATTTATACATAAGTGGATTAAGCTCACCCAATACTTCTTTTATGAAAATCCCCTAGAATATATATAACCCTTTGAGAGAGTGCATCCTTAAGGCACTCCTTATAATATCATTAGTAAAAACATCATTTAACCCTATATGCCAAGTATGGGATAGTATGAGAACCAATAGAGGTTATAATAAAAATATACAAGAGGAATTGTGTGTCATGGGTGTAAAAGGGCATTACATACAAATTCCACCAAATATCTATACATGAATATAATAAAATCATATATATATATATAATTTTTTGAATAACCTCCTTATATAAATGTAAATACCTATATAACTTTTAAAAAGAAAGAGAACAAACTCTAGTGTACGAAAGACCCAACAAGAAATAATTCATTGGAGACTACCCCATGCTCACAGGGTCACACAGGGTGAGCAGCCCCCTGTACATTTTGTCGGGTGCTCGAATGGGTCATAGAGGGGCTACTACCCACGGGGTGGTATCCCCCTTACACAAGGTCTCAAGAAATGCCCCCAGAAAAGTTTTTGGACCCTATGTTAGATGGCAAACCTACCTATGGTTTTTGGGCATGATGGTTTTTTGTCCATGGTATTTTGTAGATCCGGTGAGGGGAACTACAGTTATGTTCTAATCCATGGTTAAAGGATTGGGTTTATGGTTTCTTCTGAATGTATATATATGTATTGTAACATTGAAAGGGACATAATGAAAAATCAATCTCGTAGTTTTACTATTGAAGGGAAAATCTCTATGTATATCTATTTTATGTTTTCTGCTCTCCCCATTGTTTGTTTTCTGTTTTTAGAATTCGTATGCACATAATTTATGTACACGGTTAAAACCTACATTTGGCATTAGAGTTGTTTTGGCTTCAAGGGGATGCTTTTTCTTCTGAGTTGTTTTTGCTCAAGCGTGTGGTAGACCCTGTTCACTAGGAGATGTGTGCGATTGATTCTTGTGGTGAAAGAATATGGCGAGTAGTGGAAAGATAGAGATTGATAAATTTAATGGTGAGAGTTTTGGGTTGCTGAAACTCAAGTTGCAAGATGTGTTGGTGGATAAAGATCTATGGATTAGAGTAGGTCCAAGTACTAAACCAACAAAAATGTTAGATGAAGACACAACAAAGTTGTTGGGAAGACAATGAGCACAATACCATTGTGTGACTTAGATTTAGTATTGCTAATGTATGAGGGGAAGCTTTGGTGAAGGCTTTGTTGGACAAGTTAGTCACTTTGTACCAATCTAATTCTCTAGTCAATAAATTATTGTGACGGAAAAATTGTATAACTTGAGGATGAGAAATGGAGACTTAGTGACAAAGAATCTAAATGCCTTCAATATTTTGGTAATCAAGTTACCATCTGTTGATATTAAAATTTGAGATGAAGATAAATGCATTATTTTTTTTGTTCTCTACGAGATTAGTGGGATATTTTGGTTGTTGCAATAAGTAGCAATGCATCTACCTTGCAATTTGATGAAATAGTCTCATCCTTGCTATGAGAGGAGATGAGAGAAAAAAATATGGAGGGCCAAAATGTTGATTCCTTGTTTGTACGAGGTTCGTCCCAAACGAGAAACAAAAATAAGTTCTCGAGTAGGAGATCTATATCTCTAGAAAAAACTTTAAATGTGTGCTTGAAATGTGGAAAGGAAGGGCACTTCAAAAGGGATTATAAATATAAAGATCCTTAGGAAGGAAGGTGATGTGATGATGCTCCTTCTGCAGAGGCGAAAACCACCTTAGACAAAGGTGGGGATGTGTACTTGGCTTCTTCTTTGTGTACACATGTAGATTATGAGGCATGGTTGATTGGCGTAGGTGTATCCTTTAACTTCACTCCCCACCAGGAGTGGTTTTGCGAGTAAGACAAATATGATGGTGATGATGCTTTCTTAGGGGATGACATGAAGTCTAGAATCGTGGGTCACCAAAAATACTAGTTGATGTTTCAAGGTTGAAGGATTAGAACACTTCCCAGAGTTTTGCATATTTTTTCATTGGCTAGAAATTTGACGTATGTAAGAAAGTTGGATCATGCAAGTTTAAGAGCAATGTTCGATAAAGATACATGAAAGATGGTTCAGAGAAAATTGGTATTGATGCGGGGAGTTTGAATTGGAACTTTGTACAAGCTTTAGGGTAGCATTCTTGTTTATTGGTGGAATAGTTGTGTGATTCCTCAAAGTGGAGCAGAAAATCTAGTGGTCTCTTAAGAAAAGACCATGCTATGCAATCAAAGGATTGGACATATTGGAGAGGAGGGTCTTCGAATACCTCATGGTAATGGTATAGTAGAATTTATGTCTAATTCTTCTCTAGATTTTGATTTTTGTAAAAATTGTGTATATGGAAAGTAGAGTTGGGTGAGTTTCCCCTCTCTTTGTAAGAGAGAGAAACAAATATTAAAGCTTGTACATAGTGATGTGTTTGGACCTATGTGAGTTCCATCACTCGGAAAGTTTTTTTACTATGTATCATCTATAGGTGACTTCTCAAGGAATAAATGGACATATTTCCTCACGAAGAAACTTGAAGTGTGTGACAGGCTCAAATATGTTAAGGCTCTCATGGAAAACCAGAGAGGTAAAAATATAAAGGTGCCAAGGGTAGATAACGGTGGAGACTTTTACATGAAGGAATTTGAAGAGTTCTGTAAGAAGTGTGGTATAGGATCACAAAAGGCTAGTCCATGAACACCTCATCAAAATGGTGTTGCAGAAAGAATGAACAAGAGGTTGATGGAAAAGGCAAGAAGTATGCTCTATGGTGTGGGGTTAGGACAAGAGTTCTCGGGAGAGGGAGTGGAGACTACATCTTACATGGTTAACGTATCACTATCATCAATGTTGGAGGATAAGTCTCCACAAAAGTTATTGACTCGTAAGAAACCTTCTCTTTCACATTTGAGGGTATTTCGATGTGATGCATATGTACATGTTCCAATTGAGAAATTAAAAAAATTGGATAGTAAATCTGAAAAGTGCATGTTCATTGGGTATAAGGATGATTTAAAAGGTTATAAGGTTTGGAACTCAGAAACAGGGAAGGTTGTGTACAACTGTTTTGTGGTCTTTAGAGAGGTGAAATATTTTATTAAACATGACGTCCTATTAAGGGAACCTAAGAAGATAGAGTTTAAGCTAAAGGAGGAAGAATTAGACTTTACAACAGAAGATGGGACCATGGGTTATGTGGCAGAGGTTTTTTACCTCCACCAAGGGTTATTGGGTTAAAAAGGGTATCAAGGAAATATAAAGTGGGGGACAAAAATTGGATAATGCGAGAGCATAGAGAAAACTTAGGATAAATGGTTTTGTGGGTTTTTAAGGGGAATAGGGAAATTAATAAGTGGGGAAAGTAATATTTCTAATGGGGAATGGGTTTCACACTAGGAAAGGGGTTTTTAGGAAGGGGGATGATTTTTTTAAGGGTAAATTCTAGTGGAGTGTTTGAAACCAAAGTGTAAAGGCGAGAATGAGGGAAAAGGCTATTTATAAGTAATGAAGGAAAAAATGGGGAAATTATCAAATAATTATGTGGGATGTGGTGGAATGAGGGGAAATTAGTAAAGAAACTTGGTGAATATCCTTTCTTTCTCATGATTCCTCATGCACATGGAACACATGATTAAACATGATAAATGTGTTTTTGACTTAGCAACCTTGTGCATTTGCAACATTTCTTCTACCTACCCTTTATTTACCCTAACATTTTTCTTAATTTCAATGGGTGCATTTGAGCTTGGTGACTCTTTATTTCATTTTCTTTTGATTAGAAAGCTATCTAATACTAACCTTATAATTTCCAATGGATCACATTAAACTCATGAGCTCATTTTTATTTTCTACCTTACTATTGATATGCCGAGATATAACAATTTGGATAGATCTTTATTCTCTATTTATCAACATGAAATTTAAAGCATGGATGAGTCAAGATTAAACTATTTGACCATCATGGATTGTGGCATTTCTTACAAGATGCACACAATCTTATTTTGCACAGTAAAGTGGAAAGTAGTGGCATTTAAATTTTCACATTTTCATGATCTATTTTTATTTCTTTTTGGGGTTCATATTTTTTACTTTTTTTTATCTTTCTCCTTTCTTTCTGTCTTTTGATTATTCTTTTAGGACATATCATCTTTATATTTTTAAATTTTTAATATGGAAAACATTTTGCAGAAAGCAAAAGTATGTACAATATTACAAGACTAACCATAGACAATTCAAAATTATTAATCCTATTATTATAGGACCCTAACATG